>PISX010009608.1:0-74854 GCA_004024625.1 Mellivora capensis
CATCCATCCATCCATCCATCCATCCATCCAATGAATAGTCACTGGACATCTACCATAGACCAGGTACTAAGACAAGTACTGGGGAATCAGTCCTAAACAAGCCAGACACGACTCTGGTCTCATGGAACTTACAGCCTCTCGCATCGTAAATTTCTGATCCTCACTTGTTTTTCTTTTCCCCTCCCTCTTCTTCTCAAGCCTCCAAAAGATTCAAGCGTATTTTTTTCATAATTGAAAGCTTTTTTATTTTTGACAGGTTATAAATTATGTAGTATAAATCTTAGAGAAAAAATCCACAGGGTTTTGTTGGCTGTGATGCACTTTAAATGCTTTTGTCCATCCATCCATCCACCCCCCCCCAATTGGGATATTTAGATTCTTTTGAGCAAAGCTTTTGCCTGTTGGAGTAGATGGGCTTTCCTGGCCTTTTGTGTATGCTGCAGTGTGTGGCTTCTCCCCTATCCCCTCATCCTCAATGCACTTGTTTTCTTGGTGAAATTCTCTCATCTTTAAATTTCTTTTCTGTCATATTATGTAAGATGGAGACCTGGAATGATGGGACAACCTACTTCATGTTACTTCATAACTCAAGGAAAAGGCAAGAGATGAAACTACTTTTATTAATAATGCTAATAATTATTAAAGCAATATTTATTATTAAACACCAGGCAGTGTGTCTAGAATTTCTAGTGAGGTGTGTATTTGTTTTTCCCAGAACAATACCTTCTTTATTGAACTCTGATAAAGTAATCTGCAAACTGCAAAGGCTCCAATGTACTGTTGACTCATTGTTCCTTTAACCTGTTTTTCCTTCTTGATTAATACATTACAAATCACTCTGGACCAACCTCAAATTCTTTCAAGGATTTAAGGCTATTTTTATAATTTCAGATATCTATAGCTTCTTTTCAAGTTCAGTATTTGACAGTGTTCTGGTAGAAGCCTCCCAGAAATGTATGCGTATTGTCATTTCAAAGTGGCCTCTTTCAGGGCCTAACTGCTGTGGAAATGTAGCTTATCATGAATCATTTATTATTATTTTTTAAAGATTTATTTATCTTAGAGAGAGAGCATGTGCGTGCAAGTGAGGGGAGAGGCAGAGGAAGAGAATCTCAAGCAGACTCCACCCCCTTGCTGGGCGTGGCACCTGACTGGGGTCTCACCCCCACAACCCCAAGATCATGACCTGAGCTGAAACCCAGAGTCAGAACCTCAACCGACTGAGCCACCCAGGCACCCCTTATTATGAATCATTTAAATGAATAGCACTTATTGCTAATCCTTTGCTAGTCTAAAACAAAATCTATACGATAAATCTCAAGGATGCCAGGTGGTAAAATGTGAATTTTAAACATACTATGGTATGCTATGCTTTAAAAAATAACACAGAGTTCAGAATCTAATTCTGTGCAGAGAAAAATCTCTGTTTCAAAAATAAGTCTTTTCATGATTAGCTATAGTGATTGTGTTTTAGAGTATCACAGAAGCTCTTTGCAATAGTTGTTCTCTTTAGTGGGGCTTCAGTCATGAATCACGTGTTGAGCTGTGGCCCTGTCTAGAAGCCCTAAGACTATACCTTTCCTTGAAAGGGCCTCCTATGCCTGTAATTGAGGTAGCTACACAACGTGCTCAGGGTGTCCCCTTTAGAAATTCCCATTCCACAGTAGTACATCTGGATTCTCTTTCTCAGACTTCTATAGCTTCTGGTGGATGAGCATGATTCTGAAACTGGGCTTCCACTCTTTACCCAATCAGGCAAACTTGGGACTCAAAAAACTATGTGTGTGTGTATTCTGGCAATTTTCTTTTCTTTTTTAAGGTTTATTTAATTATTTGAGAGAGAGAGCACGGAGTGGGGAGTGGCAGAGGGAGAGGGACAGGGAGAGAAGGAATCCCAAGCAGACTCCCTACTGAGCACAGACCCTGACACACAGGGGGCTCAGTCCCAGGACCACGAGATCACAACCCAAGCCGGAACCAAAAGTCAGATGCCCTACTGACTGAGCCACTCAGGTGCCTCTGTTCGGGCAATTTCCACACACACACAAAAGTAGTAACAACAAGATGACTTTCTATGTCATTGTATTTATTCATTATCAACATTTTGCTAATCTTGTTTCATCTATTAAACCACTGTTGTCTTAGAGTATTTAAAACAAATTCCAGACATCATGTTTTTTTACCCATAAATGCTTAAGTGTATTTCCTGGATTTTTAATGTTAAAGTTAAAAGTTTGAGATAAGAAAATGTTAAGTTTGTTTTTGTTCTATGTCTGAAATTAGCATTGTTCCATTCTAGTTAGCTCTGTTCCATGATGATATATTTAGTTTTCCTAGGTACACTTTTGTCTCTCCTTTACTGCCCCCCAAAACTGTCCTGTTATCGACATGGCCAACAGTTCCATACTGGTCCCTTGGTAAACACAGCCTGGCAGCTGCACAATTTATGGATATTTTAAGTGATTTAGAAACTTTGCTCTCACTGACTATTTCTCTTTCTTGGTAATCAGATCATTAGTGTCACATTCTTTAGGCATGAATCATCACTTTCCCATTACAAGCTCTACGAGTTTATGCAGGAACAGAGTGGGTATATTGTGTATGGTTAGTAAAAGGAATCCAGATCATTTGGGTAGACTGAGGCAAGCATGATTTAGTTTTATCAGAGGAAGAATTCTTCTGTTTCACAATGTAGTTCCATGCCATGTGTGTTTGTGCTCTGAAACTAGGGTGAGTTGGCTAGCTCTGAAAACATAAATACAAGAATGAGGTCATTTGTGATAGTTTCAGCTTTGCCTCTATTCTCTGTAAAACGCTGGCTCTGATTCAGTGACTGATAACTTTTTCAGCGGAACTCCCACCTCCGTACACAGCCATTGCCAGCGCTGATGCCAGTGGTATTCCAGTAATAAACTGCCGCGTGTGCCAGTCTCTCATCAACTTAGATGGCAAGCTTCACCAGCATGTGGTTAAGTGCACGGTTTGCAATGAAGCTACGGTAAGTGAGGATTTCCATTAATAAAGCATAAATTATTATCTGACGTCTTGTCTCTTAAGGAAGTACTCCAGTAATGTTACTTAAAGGTAGATGTGGCCTGCATATAGACATGGCCATATTTTCTCATCCTTTCTTTCTTCTCTCTAGTTCTCTTTTACCATCAAAGATGTCTCCGGGTGTTTAAAGCTAATTCCATTATGAAAATTTCATGGTGAATTTAAATAGAATGCCATTTGGCTCTTTAGTTTCTAACACGAGACTGATCCTCGTTAGGTACTTATAGTTATTCTCAGTGTCTATCCACATCACAACTAAATCCATTTTGATTTTCACAAAAACAAAGATATGCCAAATTTTACTTTAAATGTGGACTTTGGGGATGCCTGGATGGCTCAGTTGGTTAAGCGGCTGCCTTCAGCTCAGGTCATGATCCCAGGGTCCTGGGATCGAGTCCCACATTGGGCTTCTTGCTCGGCAGGGAGCCTGCTTCTCCCTCTGCCTCTGCCTGCCACTCTGTCTGCCTGTGCTCCCTCTCTCTCTCTCCCTCTCTCTCTGACAAATAAATAAATTTAAAAAAATTAAAAAAAAATAAATGTGGACTTTGTACTTACCATGTCGAAAATTATTTAAACTCGTTTTACATCTGTAGGATGTCTGTATGGTTTTTCTGGACTTAAGATTATGCATTTATTACTGATACCTGTGCCAAAGTGTTTACAAATAGCTCGGTATTTTATGCTATTTGCTTGATAGTTATTTAGAGAAACGTTCAAAAAATTTGAAGAGCACATATTTTTTGAGCTGAACCTGGAGAAGAACAACTACATTTTAAGTAGAATATTCAGTTTCAAGTAATGAAGTGGTATTAGTTAGATTAAATATATTTCTACTTTTATGATTAGGCTTTATTTTAAAAATTTCTATGTCTCTCAAAATCTGCAATTAAATATCAATTGTTGGTATTTGTATATTTTTCCTTCTTAGAAAACTCTAAAAAAAAATCAGCCAGAGTTTATTATATCTCTAAGAAAAATGAAACATGTTTACTGGGATTTATATGTTTTATAGAAAAGTCATAAAATAAAACCTTAAGTCATGAAGCAATATGTTTTATTGTAAGTATGTATTTTTTATAAGGGACATCATTTGGAGATGAGCTTTACTGTGTAAATAGAGGTGATACTGGCAAAACCAGCTATTTCCTTTTTAGGTTGAACACTCCCTAGCAAACCTAACATTAACCTCCGTAGTGTTCATTTTAGAGTTAATAACCAAATAAAAGTTGTGAGACATAGATGACAATTAAAAACAAAACAAAACAAAAACACCCAATACCTGAAAGGTGTTTTTTCGATTTGATGCTACTGTTGATTTTTTTCTTCTATTCCACCATCCCTACAAATTTTTTTTCTTTCATGAGTAGAAAAAAAACTTGTAAAGCTTTATATTTACTCTTAGAAGTAAACAGAACAGGCTGTGGATTTAGCCAACAGCCCCAATCTGGCTACTCAGAAGTGATGAGTTCATTATTCCAGAACAATAGGATGTGGGTACAAATAAACTACTTCTGTACATAAAGAAAATTGCACTGACATCTTTATATCATTATAACTCCTGTTAAGTAAGGAAATATAAGTATTTCTCAATATTCTAGAGAAAATGAGTAGTATCTAATTAGATTGCCTTGTGTGGAATCAGTTATATTACAGGGAAAGAGAAGAGAGGGAAAATGTGTGTGAGGAGTGTTTTAACAGATGACTTGCCAATGTTTGCAGTATAATTGATCTTGAATTTATGCGTGAAAAGGTCTTAGGCACCTAGCAGCTTCTCTGGAGAAATTCTGGGTCAAAAAGGTAAATGCCCCAACAGAGCAACTAACTCCCTTCTGTTCACTATCACCGTCCCCTGCTCAGTTTCACTGTGGTTCATTCTCCTCATGTCACCTGAAACAGGAGATCAGTGAGTCTATTCCCCTGATAGGAACCTGATATTTCTGAGGAGATTTAAAAAAAAGAGAAAAGAAAAAGAAACATAACAAAGCAAACGATTTGAAAAGACAAATATTAGCAAGGTTTAGAGAATACGGAATTTAAGGTTAAGGGAGAAGCAATTTTCAGAGTAAGTTAATGGAAAAGTTGAGATGTCTTGGAGGAAGAGCGGAGCTAATTGGCTGCATGATTGATTATTATGAGTCTGAGATCTGGAGGCTGATGGACTGGGTCTTGAATCCTACCTAGGTCTGCCACTTGGTAGTTGTCTATCCTTGGGACTTATCTTCTCCACACTTGTGGCTTCCTCATGTAGAGTGGTATAATAATAACATCTACCTAATAGAGTTGCCCTTGAGATTACAGGGGTAAAGTGTCCAGCACAGTGCCAGGGACATACAAGGTCATTTTACTAAGTAAGAACATTAGAACTTATGCATAAGGACAATGCCATTTTCACCCCCATTTCCCTGTAGGTCAGACATGACAAGGTGTGGGCAGACAATAAAGACCAGTTCTTCTAGTTCATTCACCTTATTTTATAAACAAGGGAACTGAGGTCTAGAAATAAGTTGGGAATATAATATTAAAAAGTTTGTCATTTGCCAAGTACACATTTACTTAATGGGAAAATATGGATGTATAGGAATTAACCCAATTTCTTCTGTTCTTAATATTTTAGATTGGATAGTAACACATTCTGGATGTTTATAAATTTTAGATATTCAGATTTTATCTGTTATATATTTAATAAATTGTTGATGACTTATTGCTAACTTTTATATATTTCTAATAAGATTGTTTACTTAAATTTCTCATCTTTTTTTTGAAATGTGTTACAGATTCACAGAAAAGTTACCAAAAAATAGTACATATTATGTACAGAGAATTCCATAAACCCTGTACTCACATTCCGCAAATGCATTAATATCGTGTCACGTTGCCTTTCTCTCTCTAAATAAATAAATAGTCTTTTTTTTTTTTTTAAAGAAACTTTTAAGGCAATTACAGACATGGGGTTCTTCTATCCCTAAACATTTTAGTGTGAATTTTCCTTAAAAAAAAAAAAAAAGACATCCACTTATATACTCAGTACAATGATCCAATGCGGGAAATTAACATTAATACAATGGCTATTATCTGATCTTTGGACCTAATTCATATTTGCTCAATGGTTCCATTAAAAACAAAACAAAACAAAACAAAACAAAACAATATGGTCCAGGAGTGAACCCAGAATTCCATGTTGTATTTGGATATCATGTCTCTTTAATATCTCTTTGTCTGAAATGTAGTCTTTCTTTGTCTTTGATTGCCTTGACATTTTCCAAGAGTACAGGCAAGGTATTGTATAGAATGTTCCTCCAGTTTGGGTTTGTCTGATATTCCCGGATGATTGGATTCAAGCTATACAGTTAGGCAGGCATGCCCAGGAGTGCTGAGCTAGTCTTCTCACTGCTTCATAGGTTATTTACTCTAATAAGCCTAGGCTCTTATTTGTTTAAAAATTTTTAATTTATTTATTTGACAGAGAGAAAGAGAGAGAGGGAGAGAGAGTGCACAAGCAGGGTGGGCAGCCCAGGGAGAGGGAGATGCAGGCTCCCCGTAAGCAGGGAGCCTGATGTGGGGCTCAGTCTCAGGATCCTGGGATCATGACCTGAGCCAAAGGCAGATGCTTAATCGACTGAGCCACCCAGGCACCCCGCTAATTCCTTATTTAAAGGAGGGTTTTCTTTGGTATTTATTCTTGCTTTTTTTTTTTTAAGATTTTATTTATTTCTTTGACAGACAGATATCACATGTAGGCAGAGAGGCAGGCAGAGAGAGAGGAGGAAGCAAGCTCCTTTCTGAGCAGAGAGCGCAATGCGGGGCTCCATCCCAGGACCCTGAGATCATGACCTGAGCCGAAGGCAGAGGGTTTAACCCGCTGAGCCACCCAGGCGCCCTTCTTCTTGCTTTTTAAATTTACTGTAAAGTTTTAAAAAATGGTAACATTAAGAGTTATTGCAAGTTGTTCCTTTTTTAAGTTAAAAGATGTAATAATATTAGTCATTTCTTATATTCTAGCAGTGAAGGAAAGTTCAAATTTGTAATATATACTCCTTTTTGCCCAATATTCCTAATGAGTTTGCGCCTCCCAAATAGGTGCAAGGAACTTTAGTGAATGTTTGCACCTGGTAGCACAGATAGTTGACTTTGGTCTTAAAACTTTAAAGGGAAAACAATTCTTGTGAACTTAATTTTTCTTCTCATATTAAAAGGGCACTGCCAACTAATTTGAAATATGCCCTTCACAATTACATCTGTACAGCCCCAGATTTTCATAGAGTGCTTGCCAACATTTGAGCTATTTAAAACCACCTATGATGCACTTTTCCTTAACCTGTACTTTGGTAGCACTATGGGGAGCCTAAGTTTTTAAGGAATCATTTCCTTTTTATATACAAACAAGCTTTGGCAATCTGTCCTTCGGTTAATTTGCTGTGTTTGCATTTTCTTCCCTTATCTAGCCAATCAAAAACCCCCCAACAGGGAAGAAATATGTTAGATGCCCTTGTAATTGTCTCCTCATTTGTAAGGACACATCTCGGCGAATAGGATGTCCGAGACCTAACTGGTAAGAGATAAAGATTCATTCATTCATTCATTTGTTCATCCAGCAAGTACTTATTAAAGGCTCATATGTGCCAGGCTTTGTTCTAAATAGTCTTTGTCCTCAAAGTAATTACAGGACCTAGATTATTATTTTTTCTTTGTTAAAAGAATGATGTGTTTAGTTTGAAATTAATGGTCACAAGTATTTGTAAGATATAATATTCTTGAATGAGCAATGAAAGTTTTCTTGATGTTATATAAGTACTTAATGCACTGTAATAGATTAGTGACTCCTTAAACTTATTTAAAAGTAACCACTTATCCCCATTGTTATGTATACAGTGATGTTATTAAGAACGCTTGTAATAAGGGTATTTATGAGATCGCTGGTTGCACCCTGCAGACCAGTGTTATCTGAGTAAATAGAGTAAACCCAGTCTGGAACGCAGGCAGGCAGGTGTTTAAACAGTTGCAGAAAAGGTGTTTCTAAGAACACTATTTGCAAGCCACTTTAGATACCTGTTTTATCGGTGAAGGGAGGGGACACCCAACTGTCATGTATATATATATGTATGATGTGATTAAGATCGATTCAAATAAATATGTTTAAAAGAAAAAGAAATTAAAAAACCCCAAAAGTAACCACCTAGTTTACCTTTGATTTAATTCATCTTAACCTGGAAGTGTGTTAATCATCATTGTGTACCTCACTGTGTGCTATACTTGTGTTTGCTGACCATAACCTATGCAAGAATTTCAGGAGCTATTGGCCATTATCAAATGCCATTATAGACGTGCCCAGATAGGAGTATATCAAGATATTCACTGTGTTTTTTCTGTGATTTCTGGCTTTTTGACCATTATATGAGTCATTTGCAGCCCCATCTGATGGAATAGATAGGAAAGAAACCTCCCATTTTCCTTTTTGTCCGTCTCTGGCTACATAGACATCAAAGAACACCAGCCTACCCAGAGAAATTTGGCTGTGACTCAGCATTTTGGCACCTTCATGGCACACGTGTATTTGTTGATGTAGAATGTTTTAACTTGTGTAGTCCTCTACCAAACTCAACTTGTCTTCCTAGATAGGGAATGATAAAAACAATTTTCTGACTGGAACTTGTAGGAACTTGGAAATGGCAGTTAAATGGTTCCCAAGGCCATTGGTTAGAAACAACACCATAATATATGGTTTCCATCACAAATATGAAACAGCTTTCTTTTTTTGCTTTTGAAATTATTGCCACTTTCTGTGAATTTGGCTTCGAAGCCTGACAATTTATAAAACAAGTGTAATCTATTTTCAGTGCCATACCATATATTACAGGTTTTGCCCTCTGTCCATTTGCGGGATAATGAAGTTGTTTTCCTTCTCTCTCCACAGTAGACGCATAATTAACCTTAGCCCAGTAATGCTTATTTCTGAAGAACAGCCAGCTCAACCTGCATTGCCAGTCCAGCCAGAAGGTACAAGGGTCGTGTGTGGGCATTGTGGAAACACATTCCTGGTAAGTAACCAGACATTTGTCATAGTGGCATCAATCTGTACATGTAGATATGATCATATAGATTGACCACGGCTCAAGCTCTTCTAGTTTTGTCCAAGTCCAAAATTAATCAGACAATTAAAAGAAAGCCTTTTTAAGAAAGACAGTTAATCAGAGGTTCAGGTAGGGTGTCCTACATCTTTAGTGAATTAGATAAAAGGGCATCCTCTGATTGGTTCATTTGCAAAAAGGGGCCTCTCTGGGTAGGCTAATGGGAAACAGTGCCCTTTCTTTCTGGGCTTAACAATGTGGGTGTCTTTGGTTGGTGAGTGGCTAAATCTTAGCTTTACTGTCACCTCCCCTCAGCAAAAAACAAAGTGCACAATCTCATGTAGTGGCCCTGCTTTGTGGTTTCTAGAGTTGAGAAAAATTCTTATTATAATTTAACAAATTTTTTCTTATTTTCAAAAATTAAACTTGGAGTAAAGGGAATTATCTTCGGTGACCATAATTAGGTAAACTACTTGGAAAAAAAGTAGGAAGGTAAAAGTGGTTATATATATGCAAAAGTTCTTGTAAAGAACAAGAGTTCTTGTGTTACTACTTTTAACTTTAAACCCAAAGTTTGGTGATTTTTTTAAAGATTTTTTTTTTTTAAATTTGAGAGAGAAAGAGAGAGAGAGAGAATGAGATAGAGTGTGAGCAGGGGGAGGGGCAGAGGGAGAAGCAAACCCCCTGCTGAGCAGGGAGCCTGATGCAGGACTTGATCTCAGGACTCCAGGATCATGACCTGAGCTGAGGGCAGTTGCTCAACCAACTGGGCCACCCAGGCGCCCCCTAAGTTTGGTTTTTAAAAGTTAATTTCTTTTTTTTTTTTTTTTTAAGATTTTATTTATTTGACAGAGAGAGACACAGTGAGAGAGGGAACACAAGCAGGGGGAGTGGAAGAGGGAGAAGCAGGCTTCCCGCTGAGCAGAGAGCCCGATGCGGGGCTCGATCCCAGGACCCTGGGATCATGACCGGAGCCGAAGGCAGACGCTTAACGACTGAGCCACCCAGGCGCCCCTAAAAGTTAATTTCATAGTGCTTTACTCTGTTGGGACGATTTTCTTTTGTTATTCAGCCTTCATAGAAGACAACATATTTTCCTTAGAACCTAAGTATTAATGAAAACTTGCAGAGTGTGAGCCTGGACAGGTCTGATGTCACAGTGGTCTCCCACCGCAAGATCTACTGCCTTGGGATGAACTAGGAGACAAACCCATTTAAGAAAGTGTAGATGATTTGCTTTTGTTCTTTCTACTTTTTATTTTTAGTAGAGTAATTCATGTACATAATTCTAATGTCAAATAGGATTATAAAGCTGATAGGGAAAATAGCAGTCATCCCTAAATACCATCCCCCACATACTTTGAACTCTTTCAGCAGCTCTCCTGGTATTTACCTACATGTGTTTAAATTGTTTGCTTATTCTTTTTTCCATTTGATTAGGCAATTTTAGATATTACCTATTACCCTGTACAATGCAGGTTGGGGACTTAGCACTCATAACACCCTTTCTCCCAGTCTTTGTCCTTCTCTTTACTCCATGGTCTCAGTAGAATTTTAATATTTTATTTAATTAAATAATACTTAGTGTTTACCTTTTTTATGATTAGGTAAATTATGTTCACAGCTGAGCCAAGTAGTATATACTATATTTCAGTACTGTATGGTCTTTCAGAATTTGTTAATTTTTTTGTTAATAATTATCTGTCCTCCTTCTGGGGTGCTTGGCTGGTGGCCTGCCCAGTCAGTAAAGCATCCAAATCCTGATCTCCTGGTCATGAGTTTGAAACCCACATTGAAAGTAGAGATTACTTTAAAAAAAGAATAATTGTCTCTCCTCCTTTTGAATTTGTTTAATTTTCTATGTACAAATCATTAGTTCTTCCCATGCTCTTTTAAAGGACTGTAACATTACTATCAATATAGTCATACATATCAGGGAATCTATTATTGAGGTTTCCAGCTACACAGCTGCCATCACAGGATTTCCCTTCATCATTATCCTAGGAATCCCTTTTTCTTTTTCCCGTTTTGGATCCTGTGTCATCCTCACAGTTCTTGGTTTATTCCTTCATTTTGGTGTAGCACATCCTTTCTTAGCTTTCTGAGAAAATGCGAGGAAATAAATTTGACAACTTTTACTTCTTAAATAGTTTTTATTTTTTTATTTTTAAAGATTTTATTTATTTATTTGAGAGAAAGAGCGAGAGAACACAAGCAGAGTGAGAGGGAGAAGCAGGCTCCCTGCCAAGCAGGGAGCCCTTTGTGGGACTCAATCCGAGGACCCTGAGGTCACAACCCAAGCCACAGGCAGACACTCAACTGACTGAACCACACAGGCCCCTCTCTTAACTATTTCTCTCTCTCTCTCTCTCTCTCTTTTTTTTTTAAGATTTTATTATTTGTCAGAAAGAGGGAGACACAGAACACAAGCAGGGGGAGCAGCAGGCAGGAGAAGCAGACTCCCGCTGAGCAGGGAGGCTGTTGTGGGACTTGATCCCAGGACCCTGGGATCATGCCACGAGCCAAAGGCAGACACTTAACTGACTAAGCCACCCACACATCCCTCTTAAATAGTTTTTAATCTAATCTCACATTTACTTTATGGTTTGTCCAGATGTAGAATTATAGGTTGCTAATTGTTTCCTCTCAAAAATTAAAAAAAAAAAAAAAAAAAAGACTTATCCCCGCTATTGTCAAGAAGTTCAACTGCGGCTCTGATTCCATGTCCTTTCTGATTTTTTTTCTCTTCATATTCCTTTCTTCTTTCATTTTCTCCAGTGCTCTGAAATGGCATTAGAATGTGTCTTAGAATGAAGGAGATGTCATAGACACACACACGTGAATATTACACGGCCATAAAAAAGGATGAGACCTTGCCATTTGTGATAACATGGATGGACCTTGATGATGTTATGCTTAGTGAGATAAGTCAGACAGTGGAAGACAAACATATGATTTCACTCATATGTGGAATCTAAGAAACAAAACAAATGAAAAAACAGAACAAGCCCATAAATACAGAGAACAAACTTGTATTTTTTTGCCAGAGTAGGGTGTGTAGTGGGATGAGTGGTGAGGGGAGTGGGAGACACGTGCTTGCAGGTATGGAATGAATAAGTCATGGAATAAAAGGCACATCAAAGGGGATGGAGTCAATACTGTAACAGTGTTGTATAACAGATGGTAGCTACACTTGTGCTGAGTATAGGGTAACGTAGAGTTGAATCACTATGTTGTTCACTTGAAACTAATGTGACCTTGTATGGCAACTATACTCAAATTAAAAAAAAAAAAGGAATGTGTCTTAGGGAGGGAGAATATGGTTGAATTCATTGTCTGGGTACTCAGTGGGTCCTCTTAAAGTCCATACTATTTTCTTTGTTCATTCTTTCTAGAATCCTTCTTTAGATCACCTGAATTATTGACTTTCTTTCTTTTCTTTTCTCTTTTTTTCCTTTTCTTCTTTCTTTCTTTCTTTCTTTCTTTCAACATTTTCTTTTTAGTTTGCCTTTTCCTTTGCTTATTGGGAAACTTACCCAGGTATGTCCTCTAAACTTAATCCAAAATTTTAATTTCAGATTATTTAACTTAATTTTTAATTTTGAAGAGTTTTCCTGTGTTCTTTGGTTGATTTTTTCCTTTTTCTAAAGAGTATTCTCTTCTCTATGGCATCTTTCTGAAACTATTAATTCTGTTTTTTTTTTTTTTTCCTGAGGTATTGTTCTTTATGCCTTGTCTCTGTTTTCTCCCCACTTTTTCTTTCTTTCCTTTCTTTTTTTTTTTTTTTTGTCATAGAGATTTTTACTGAAGAGTTCATTTATATTTGAGGGTCAGCACTGATTGGAAGCTCTATTTATATAGCAGGAGTGAAACTTCTTTCCTTTCTTCCTTCCTTCCTTCCTTCATCTCTCCTCCTTCTTCTTCCTCTTCCACTCTTTTCTTTTCCCTTTTCTCATTTTTGAAGAATTGTCAACTCTTGGTATCAAGAAGTCTTCTTTGAGGACAAGTTTCTCAGGGCAACAATCCTCCAGTTTCTTGCGAGTGATATGCCTGGGAGACTGCATTTAGGAGTTAAGAAAGGTAATGAGGAGAATGTCTTATCCACTATTCAAACCATAGATTTTAACTTGTTTTTTTTTTTCTTTTTAGAATGTTTTATTCTTGCCTTCTGCTATGCCTGGTGTTTCTAAGTTCACAAGCTCTCTAGTCCAGTTTCTTTTCAGGATAAATCCTTCTCTTCTTGTATGTACTGGGGAGAGAGGGATTTCTGGTTTTGTGTGTAGGGAAGAGTTTACAGCCCATACTGCTGTTTTTGTCTCACTACTTCCAGCCCCACCTTAGAAAACACGTAGTAGCCCCAAGAGCTGAATTGCTCTGCCTTTCTTCAGTGTGATCCAGCTTTGCGTTGACATAGCTCTCTGCTGATAGTCCTCAACTTTCAGTATCCCTTTCGCTAAGCCAGCTGCCAAGTCTCCACTAACTTTCCATTGTCCAAAAATTGAGGTCATTTCTCCTCTTTATGCATGTGGTAGTATATATTTTTAAATTCATTTACTATCATTTTGGTTAAGTTTGGGAAAGGAAATGGAAATGCATGCATCTAATTTACTACATTTAATCAGAATTGCTAGGATTTTTCCAATCTGGTAGAAGATAAATCTTCCTTGCATTTATGTTTTATTGATTAAGTCAGTGACTAAGTACATAAATTAGATATAGCTGGTGGGAATAGTTAACAAACTTCTTTTTGAGAACTACTATGTACTGCTTTTTTTTTTCCTATTTAGAGAAGTGTGTTAAACATTACTCCTGCATTATACTTAAAGAAAAATTTAATTGTTCCTGAAGGTACCCAGTCATTTCACATGATCTATACCCTAATTTTTTTGTATTAAAAATACAAGTTAAATATGAAATTAGTAAAATGCAGCATATGAAACTTCATGCTGAGCAAAAACACAAGTCCAAAAAAGTTACTCTCTGTCAATAGAATAGTTTCCACGGCATTTAAGATGTTTCTTATGTAAGTCATATTTGAATGCAATTTTTAGAACCACAGTTAAAGATATTTTGCAGTTCGTTAACTGTGGGTATCCACATTTTCCTTCTACCACATAATCTGTGCCTTCGATTAAGTTGGCAACATCTGCTGGGATCCATAGAATGCAGTAAGAAAAAGTAGTGGTTTTTCCTCAAGATTTGAGAAATCTGTTCCATCTTTAGTGTAGTTTTCCGAGATTTCTGCTCCACTGAAGTCAAAACCAGGATTCTCTTTCTGGAATCTCTCTAATGTAAGTTTTCTCTGTATTTGGTCTTACACCCAAGGTTGCATATTCAGATGGATCTCTTTTTGTCTTTGTAAGAACAATATGGACCATTTTTCTGTCCTCCAAAGTCCACGTTCCCTCATCAGCTGCTGTAGAATCAAAGAGCTTGCCCTTAATAATCTCACAGCCCCCCTCCCCCCGCCCAGGGCCAGGGCCAGGGCCACATGTTGGCTCTGCAGGCCATACTGGATGTCTTGGGCGCAAGTGCCTGGAGGCACCTGAAGTTCAGTGACTACCTCCTCCAAGGTCTGGCCCCATGGCATCCCGCATGGACCATCCCACTGCACTCCTCAAATGGGGCCAACATACTCCAGTAGCCTCCCAGCTGCAGCTGCACAGAGTGAGGTTGTACTGCTTTACTGTAGGATAGGAGACTGTAGGTTTTGATAGATATCAAGTGATTTGACTAAGTTATATATATATGAAATATATATGAAATATATTTATTTTTTTTCTTATATGTGAGCAAATTATATTTTGAAATACCATTTTAAAATCTTCACAACAGATTTCAATTTACTTCAGAGAGCTTCCCTCCATAATTATATTTGCATTTTACTCAATTATATTTTGTATTTTAAATCCTTGCCATGGAAAATCTTATAGCCACAATCTAAGTGAGTTGATTTCATATGTTCAAAAGCATATACTAAGTGCATATCAGGCACTGGGCTACATGCTGGGGAAACAGGACAGCACATTTCCTGTCTTCATGGAGTTTTCTAATCTAATTGAAGAACAAAGACAATTAAAACAACAATTACATGGAATGTGTTTAGACTACAGTGGGAAATAACAGTGTTCTTAATGCACACATAAAATTACTAGCCTAGAGGAAGTGACATTACCCTAAGAGTAACGGAAAGCTTAGTAGAGCTTTATAGTTAATTCTGTATGTATGAGTGCTATTTAGAAAGGATTGCATCAGGGTAACCCCGAAGAGGAACAAGACTAGATGTTTGGCCTTTTATTATCCAGAAAAGTGAAGACGATTGTTGGAAATAGCATACAGCTTTTCAGAGAGAATTGACATACTGACAATAGGGTAGATAAGGGAATGAGAAAAAAGGAAAATCAAAAAGACATTAAAAAGTTCATATTTAATTTTTTAAAATCATCTGGCAGTAAATTCTAGAGAATGATCCAGATGGAGATGTTAAAAGATAATGTATGTGACATGGTTTTTATTACTTCAAAAAGCAGTTTATGTGTTTAGTTCTTTTACCCTAGGAGAAAATTACTAAAGTAATGTGCAATCCAGAGAATAACTTCTAAAACTAGCTCTCATTTACTTAATATTTAGTGCAGGCAAGTGAATCATATTAGCATATTAGCACAGTAAATATGTCTAAAATTTTTATTTCTTTAGCAGGAAAGGCTGTTTTGAATTAATATGTGGTATTTAAAGATGATTTAAAAATTTCTAGAAAACAAAGTTTTTGGTGCTTAGGGGAACAC
This sequence comes from Mellivora capensis, assembly GCA_004024625.1. Taxonomy (NCBI): domain Eukaryota; kingdom Metazoa; phylum Chordata; class Mammalia; order Carnivora; family Mustelidae; genus Mellivora; species Mellivora capensis. Next base: position 15,905 of record PISX010009608.1, read on the forward strand.
ATTACATGCCTCTGGGGTGGCTATTACTTTTGAGAGTTTCAGATTCTATTCTATTCAGTGTCATAAAGAATAGATAGACCGTAAATCTCTTAATTCTGACTGAAGAATTTTGCCTTATCCTTATTATTATGCTGATCGCAAAGTCTTATATCCTCTGTAGTATGTTCTTTGTCCTTCAAGCTTTTAACTAGTGGGATTCACTTACTTTTTCTCTACCTTGTTTCATCCTTGCCTTAGGAGGCCTAGGAACAATTGAGACAAGTTACAAAGTTCAATGACACTGGAAAGGAAATATGAAAGAATCAGGAACAGTGGAAAACCAGGGCAGAAAATCAGGATGAGTCGTATTTAAGAATATAAATATGCATAATATTTAATCCTGTGCAGTTGTTAAAATTAGTCTGGATTTTAGCTGTGAGTGCTCTTGAGTCAGTGAAAGGAGGAAAGCATGATCCATTAAAAGGTATTAATGATTTTTTTTCGCATAGGAGAGGGTTTACTGAAATACTGTGACTGGAAAGAGAATTATTTCCATGGATTAAGATAAAAGAACAATAAAATAGGCTGTGTCCTCAACAACCTTCTGTTTATAATATCATCTAATATATCAGTGTTATAATGCTGAAGTTAAATTTACTATGAATTCACACTGCTCACATTCTATTTCACAGCCTGGCTGGAACCATGGGGGATGTTTAGAAAAGTTAGATTTGTGTTTTCCAAAGTACAATCAATAGAACACTCATTTTATAGGATAATAATAGGCACTATGTGAATAAAGAGTTCCATGCTAGAATAAATAAACTAAACACAACTTTTTTACAGGTGTATTCTTTAGCACGTTTAGAATGTGTTAGTTTTACTATCCGAGAAGAGTTTTGATGTAGTATTTACAAACATTTTTTTAAAAGGTTTATTTATGTTGGGAACGGGGAGGGGCAGAGGGAGAGAATTTCCAAGCAGACTCCCTACTGAGCGCAGAAAAGAAACTGATGCAGTGGGACTCAATCTTAAGACCTCGAGACCAGGACCTGAGCCAAAACCAAGAGTCGAATGCTCAATTGACTGAGCTACTCAGGCTCCCCTACAAACATTTTTTACCTCTAAACCATTTTGAGGACATCATCTAGTCAGAATAATGTTTGTTTGTTTTTTTTAAAGATTTTATTTATTTGACAGATAGAAATCACAAGTAGGCAGAGAGGCAGGCAGAGAGAGAGGAGGAAGCAGGCTCCCCGCTGAGCAGAGAGCCCGATGAGGGACTCGATCCCAAGACCCTGGAATCATGACCTGAGCCGAAGGCAGAGGCTTTAACCCACTGAGCCACCCAGGCGCCCCCAGCATAATGTTTTGAGGAATATTGCTTAGAAAAGAAGACTAAAGGGAATACGTAGTTTTTAGCTAGCCCTGCATGAAAAATGAAGTTTCTTAAGACACTGAACAGTGGAGTTTAATTTTGGGGCAGGTGTTCTCTCTTGCTGATGAAAGGCAGGTCCAGATGCTTTGTCAACAAGTATCTGACTGGGGGGTTGTCACGCCCCAATAAAGACAATCTACAGTATGTACCTGAATCACCGATGATGATTCAAACTTTGTTCTCAAGTGAGCCTGGGTAGTACCTTCAGTCAGGGTCAGATTTTCCTTATTTGGACACAGGGCATATGGTTTGGTGTCATTGAAGAGAGTAGCAATAATTTTAAAGTGAATAATTCAAACAATGATACCAGTCACCCATTGTGTCCATTAAGAAATAAAATCCAGGGGCACCTGGGTGGCTCAGTGGGTCAAGCCTCTGCCTTTGGCTCAGGTCATGATCTCAGGGTCCTGGGATCGAGCCCCGCATCAGGCTCTCTGCTCAGCGGGGAATCTGCTTCTCCCTCTTCCTCTGCCTGCCTCTCTGTGATCGCCGTCTGTCAAATAAATAAATAAAATCTTTAAAAAAAAAAAAGAAATAAAATCCAGTAAGGTGCTATCAAAGGATCCATTTTTAGCAGTATAACTTTCTTATGACCTTCTAAGATTGATTAAAAAAATATATCTTGAGGAAACTAAGTTTATCTGTTACATAGAATGGTTAGAAATAAGTCAAATATTGGATGACCCCCACTAAAAATGATGGTGTTTTAGAGAAGTTGCCTTTAATCTTCCTGATAGAAAATAGATAATTTTGTTTTTTTTCCGCTGTTGAAGTTATGGCAATAAAATTCTAAGAGTGAAGAGGCTGCGCTTTAGGTAAAAGAACAGTAGTAAGTCAACTTCCTTTCACAAGCACAGGTATTTGCAATCACTTGAACAGAGTATGACAAAATCATTTCTAATAATAGGTGCTTTTCTTAGTTTTCTGCATTTAAGTGAGGACTTGGAGATAACAAAACCCAATGTGTTAGGTTGCTGGCTGTGTAATTTACTAATTACATAATAAAGTCTTAACTGTTTTTCAGTTATAATTCAATATACTGTGCATAATCTATGCTGAAATGAAGAGCACTATTAAATGGTAATACTGGACTAAATCATCTCCTTAGGTTGGCCATTAAAAATTCTGGAATTCCTTTGCCAACATAATAGGCTTCAAGCTTGGATTTTGAGTTCCTCTTTGCTCAAAGGTTTCATAACTGCCTCCTTAACTATTTTGGTTCTTTTAACTATGAGCAACCTAAATTTGTTATTTATAAATAAAATTTGAAATGACTTTATAAGTTCAGCAACTGTCCTAAAATGAATTACAGTAACATAAAAAAGGGGTTCCTGGGTGGCTCAGGTGGTTAAGCATCCAACTCTTGATTTCAGCTCAGGTCATGATCTCAGAGTTGTGCGGCTGGCATGGAGCCTGCTTAAGATTTTCTTTGTCCCTCAAAAAAACAAACAAAAAAGTTCCCAGTAAGATTTCTGAATTCTTCACTTAATATTCTGTAGAACTCTAGAAATCTTTGTTTAGCACATTAATTCTGGCATTTTTACTATTAAGAATAAGTTTTGCAATAAGTTAACTTGTTACAAAGTGAGTATGAAAGAAAGATTTACTGGTGCTTGAACAAAAAATGTAGTCTTGGTTTGGCATTCTCAGATGTTGAAAAATAATCATTTTGAAAAGAGAGTGAACATTCATGTAAAGCTTCATTTATCTTGAGACTGTATGTGCCTACTCTGAGAGAACATTTGCAGCATAACTAACTTTCTTTGAGGTTTCAAATGAAAGTGAAGAAAGAGAAGTCTAGGAAAACCCAGATTTGTTTTTTTTTTAAGTTAATAATTTTTTAAAATTAAAAAAAAACTTATGCATTAAATACTTTCTGAAAGTTATCTCTATTGTATGGAAAACATTTGGATATGTATAATTTATTGAAATCTACTATGCCTAGAATTGGAAAGTTATGGAAAGAGACCGAAGTGATTCCAAATCAAAATAAACAAAAGTTAATTTTAATAAAAGAAAAGTTGTTTTGATGATAAAACTGAAATACTTAAAGGAATTCTCCTAAAACTATAAAGGAAATAGACCCTTTGCAAGAAGGGATATAGAAAAGCAAGCAAAATGGAAGATGAAAAAGGCACTTTTAAATATACATTTTGTGGTTAAGATATACTTTAAATTTATATTGCATATTCTTTCAAAGACTTTAACCCACTACCAGTAAACCATTTCAAGTATCTCAGTAACAAAGAAGATAGTTCATTCTATTGCCTACATTCACAGGGAAGAAAATTTGCACCCTAGGAGTATCTTTTTGTTACATAGAATAAGCAAGGACAGAACAGAGAGACCTGCCTGACTTGAGTTCTCTCCATATCTCATTTGTTTAGTTTATTTACTTTGTGGGTTTCCCATGTAATTAGATTATAAATAGCTGTATTTTAGTAATGAATTTAAATATCCATATATTTCAAAGGCTAGTCCTCAAGGTTTTTTAAAAGAAGATTTTATTTATTTGCAATAGAGAGAGCGTGTGAGAGACAGAGACAAGCAGGGGTGGAGGGTAGGGGCAGAGGGAGTGGGAGAAGCAGATGCCCTGCTGAGCAGGGGGCCCAACTCTGGGCTCCATCCCAGGTCCCTGGGATCATGACCTAAGCCCAAGGTAGACGTAACTGACTGAACCACCCAGGCACCCTTAGTACTCAAGATTTAAAGGCAAAATGTTTTCAGAGGTCAATGAAATATGTTTTCCTTCCTTGAGAATGAACTAAGACCCAAGACTAGAAGAAATGCCAGTAATTACAGCAGTACGTTTGGATTTCATTAATAGAGCCAACCTAGATTGCGTCAGAAGCTTGGGCAAGTCATGGGAACTGTTGCAGAGGAGAATCCCAAACTTTATTTTAAGGGAGTGGAAGAAGTGTTGAGGGGAAAAGCTCCTATAACCGTGAGAAGGGGGTTACTTCTGCTGTGATCCCTGGTGACATTTGAACTAAAAGAAATATTTTATCAGATTGGATAGTTTTCAGTTGTTTTTCTTTTCAATCTTTTCTTTTTATTTACAGTGGATGGAACTGAGGTTCAACACTCTGGCAAAATGCCCACACTGCAAAAAAATGTAAGTTTCTCTACTATTGGAAATGCTACTGGGAGGTACTTGAGAACAGTTTAAAGAGCAGAATTCTCACTTTGGTAGATTTGAAGACATACAAGACATGAATACATGTTTAATATATTTATGCTTCCCAAAACTAAAAAAAAGGTATCTTTTAACTGATTAATATATTCCATTTTGAAATGAAAATGATTGGGCTTGATTATCACTCTCCAAAGGGAAATCAATTTCCAAGAAGAAATTACTAAAATTACCAGTAACCTGGTGAGGATTTATAAATGTCCTAAGAGGTTATAATCTATGTAAATAATCTAAAATTTATATTTAAAAGATGGGCTGTAATCTAGGATAAATACCAAATATTTGGAGGTTTGTAATTAGATAGTTGTTAACTTTTTTCATGTCCTGTCCAGTGAGATTATTCTCTGATAGCAAAGTGTATATAATTATTTGCCTGTCTTATCTATTCAGTATATTTTTCTCTATTCCCAAGTAGTGTACCTAAGGACATTAACAAGAGGCAATATAAATGTGGGAAAAAATAGATGATATTTTGATTAAAGATATTTTATGGCAGCTCTGTTGGGGGGTTCCCAGATCACCCCAGGATTCTGTGTTTTTCTAGGAGGATTAATCGGAATTAGTATTTATTTGTACTCACAGCTATGATTTATTATACAAAGCCAAATCAGCCAAAAAAAAAAAAAAGAAAAGAAAAGAAAAGAAAAGAAAAAAGGGCACATGGGACGAAGTCTGGAAGACACCAGGTGCTAGTTTCTAAGAGTCGTCTCCTATAGAATCACTCAAGAGGGGTTAATTCCTCCATGAGGGAATTGTTACAACAGGTGAAATATTATCTACTGGAGAAGCTCATTAGAGATTGTGACCAAGGTTTTTATTGGAGTTGGTCACAAGGCACCTCTTGCTTAGCACATACCGAATGTCTAAGCTCTCAGAAGGAAAGCAGGTATTCAGCATAAATCGTATTGTTTGCATGGACAATTTGGGCACAGTGAGCTACTCGTATCAGGTAGGTAATTGTGGGAACGTTTTAGGTATTTAAGTTCACAGATGACAGCCAAGGGTCAGTCCTGCAAGCGGGCCTTTCTAAGGGTGGCTCTCTCAGGCCTGCTGTCTATTAACTCTTTCTGCACAGTGTTTATGTTGATAAAATTTTAATTTAGCAATTATTGTTCTCCACTTATTTGTGTGAATTGTAACTTGAGCTAAGGAAATTCAACTGCAGTGTTTTGACAGTTCAACTTTTAAAAACTGAAAATATGTGTGACCTTTAGTATGATATAAACACCTTACCTATTTCGAGGAAATCCTAAGAAGGATCTCTAGGAGAAAAGGATTGAAAAGTATCTGAGTAGAGTATATGTAACAAAATCTCTCCTTTTATCTCTGGTAGATCTAATTCCAACCGAATCTAGCCCTGTAAGAGTAACTTCTTTGCAGCATATTTCTAGCTTCAGAGGAACAGACATTTCCTTTTTTAAATTTATTTGTGAAATTAACCAACTGAATTCCTAACCTTGTTGAACTGAGTACAAGTCTGTATGGAGAAGCAAAGTGGATACCCCCAAGTAATATACAGAAAAATAGATACTTGAGAGACACTCCCCCACATAAGTATGTGAATATGTATGTGAATGATAAATAGTTCTGTGTGTTATCTATATTTTCACAAAAATAAAAAAAAATCAAATGGCAAATATCTTCACTAAGAACATTAAATTGGAATAAAACTTCTATGGAAAGGGCGCCTGTGTGGCTTAGTCCATTAAGCATCTGACTCTTAGTTTCAGCTCAGGTCGTGATCTCAGGGATTGTGAGGTCAAACCCTGTGTGGGGCTCTGCTCAGCATGGGGGCCCTGCTCAGCACAGAGTGGGCTTGGGCTTCACTGCCTCTCCCTCTGCCCCTTCCCTTGCATGCATGCACATGCTAGTGCATGCTCTCTCTCCCTCTCTAAAAAAAAAAATCTTAAAAACAATGTAAAATAAGTAAATAAATAAATAAAAATTCCATGGGAAATAGCAAAAACTTCTTGTGATTAGTAGATTGTATGCTAAGCACAGTGATGGTTCCTTTCTCTACAGATATGTATTAGCTGCAATTCTTCCAGCAATCCTGGGATGCAGGAATTATGACCCTCATTTTACAGATGAGGAACTGTTAGAGAGGTTATGGATTTTGCTTACGTGATTTGCTTGCATCATTGCTTTAGAACAGTGGCAATGTTTTGCTAGTAATAAAGAAGCGTTAAATGTCTAGATAGTCTACAATTGGCTAAAATATCACAAGATAGTGTATTAATGTTAAGATTTATATCAGTTACTTAAGGAACAACTTACATAGAAATGCACATGGAATAAGTCTGCTTAAAATCATTCTTAAAGGGACGTTTATGGAATTGGAATCACATGCTAAACATGGGAGGATTCAGGGCATCTGTTACTTATTTGACTAAAGATACTGTTATCACATGAAACTCATGGCTGGTACCCACATTTGTTTTCCCTTTGAATGTTCTTCATAACAAAATGATGAGTCATCTGTTGAGATAAGAGTCTAAGGAATCTTACTTCTTTTACTTTTTAAAATTTTCTTAATAGATTTATTTGCGAGAGTGAGACAGAGAATGCGAGTGCAGGGGGAGAGGCTGTGAGAGGGAAAGAGAGCATCCTAAGCAGACTTCCTTCCCACTGAGCATGGAGCCGGAAGTGGAACTTGATCCCATGACCCTAAGATCATGAGCTGGAAAGTGAGAGATGCTTAACCCTGCGACACCCAGAAATTTTATTTCTTTAAACACAAGTATAAAATATCCTAAAGCTATGTTTACATTATAGGGCTTACTAAATCATTACTATGAAACCATCCCAAAACATGTGTAGGAAAGCTTCCCCCAGTGGTTTCAGAGACCAAAAAGCATTTTTTTCCCTATCACTCTTTCTCACTGGGGCCATTGGAGCTAAAGGTGAGGTTGCTCTTTCAGTGAGCGGGGTGGCTTGTGGCCACTGCAGAAGGGGAGTTGTAGTCCTAGTGTTCTGAAGTAGTACTTGGACTGTATTATTATAAAGACCTAAGACTGGTAAAGATGGCGGTTTAATCCATGATAGTTATTATTGGCTATCATTTCTCTGTATCACTGACATACTCCTTTGTGGGTCGTCTTCTGACATTTTAAACAATAGTGAGCTCTTACTTTCTTTTATTTTGGTGTTTAGTGCTTTATTTTACAATTATTTATGAATTGAGTCAATAGTCCTGTGCTAGGTACTGGGTGCTTAAAGTAAAAGGTGTAACCTTGCCTTCAGGGAACTGATTCTTGTGGGTATAAGGAAGAGAAGAGTTAACTAGAATAAAGTTTTAAATCCTTTGAAAGAGGCTCACCTATCATTTTCTGCTTTCAAGAGCCTCTAACCCAGATTGGAGGGAAAGGCAACTTGAGAGAAGGCTTCCGGTGGGGAAGTGGCATATGAAGTAAGTTATTAAAGATGAGTGGGAATGATTCAAAAAGGAATGCAGGTTGGTTCCTTGTAGAAGGAGCTATCAGTGCTGAGGTACAGTGGAGTCAAAGTGTAGATGTGATGTTAAGGAAACAGAATAGATAGGATTGAGTGTGAACGTATGAGAGAGATTGGGGGTAGAGGATGACTTTACATCTGAGAGGCTATAGAACTATTCCCTAAGATAGCATTTAGAAGAACTATGTCTGGCAGACAGATGCTAAATTCAATTTGAACATACTAGATATAAAGAGACTCTAGGTTTGCTAGATTGACTAAGTCTTCATCCCTTGAAATTCATATCAATCTACTCTTCACACCACCAATCTTGGATCAGTATGGCCACTGTTTCTCCCTTTCATTACCAAGATAACTGACATCTGAAAACAACTCTGTTTTGGTTATCCCTTCCCAAATGTATAGCTCTACACAGTGAAACCCTTGCTTGATACTCCATTTTTAAGTGTCTCTGATTAGCTCCCTCTCCCATTTTCCTAAGCAATTATCTCTAGAAATTTACTGTTCCTCTTAAACTCCCAGCCCTTCTACATTACTCACTCAGCCTCAGCAGATGACTTGCCTTCCCTCTCCTGATAGGACTGAGGCTATCCATGAACCCTTCATCTTCACCCTGCCTGTCTTTCCACTACCTGTATCTATGCGTACTTCATTTTCTCTCCTCAGAGGGAGGCAGTTCTCTCCCTTTCAGTGCTTATCCCTTCGTTTGATCATGGCACCCATCCTGTCTTCAGTGAAGTGCAATTAGCCATCAGCCCCACTAGGGGATGAGGAATTTGCTTTGACAAAATTCACATCCCAGTTGCAGAGTCTAATAGATCTGATCATTCCTCTGATTCTGCTTATTTTCTCTGTAGTAAGTATTTGGTTCTGTTGATCATCCCGGTTTTTTCCTTAAAATTTGTTCTTTTCTTGGCTTCTAGGTACCGCTTTCTCCTGCTTTCTTCCCATGTCTGAGAACATTCCTTTGCTATTTCCTTTGTTGACTTCACTTTCTCTTCCAAGTAGTTAAATATTGCAATTCTTCCGGGTTGCAACTTGACCACACTAGATCTTGGTTTTCTCATAGTTTCCTTGTCATATATATGCCATTAAATCTCGACCAATATGCCACTAAATCACCCCAAATCTTTTCAGATATAAACATGCAATCTGTTTTCACTATTTTCTCTATTGTTATTTCAACCTGGGTGTCCATAGGAACTTCAAATCCATATATCCATCTTCCTTATGCTCTGCCAACTAATCTTCCTTGTGTGTGTGTTTTTTTTTTAAGATTTTATTTATTTGACAGAGATTACAAGTAGGCAGAGAGGCAGGCAGAGAGAGAGGAGGAAGCAGGCTCCCCGCTGAGCAGAGAGCCCGATGAGGGACTCGATCCCAGGACCCTGGGATCATGACTTGAGCTGAAGGCAGAGGCTTTAACCCACTGAGCCACCCAGGCGCCTCCCTTGTGTGTTGATGAATATATTATACTGGTGAATGTTACGTCATCTGCCCAGCTAACCAAGCCGGAAATCTGAATGTATCTTTATTCCTTGTATCCAAATGGAAACAAGTCCTATCAGTTCTGTCTCTTGACATTTCAATTCTGTTCTCTTAGTCTCACTATTCCTACTTTAGTTCATACATTTGGGATTGTAATGGCTTGGGGTTGTAATGGCTTCCTAATTTTCAGCCTTGCTGTTCTCTTTTCCATTTATTAGAGTAATGGCCCTGGATACAAATATGATTTTAAACTCTCTGGGTCCAAATCTTGTAGTAGCTCCAAAATTCATGGTCGTGGTGTACAGTTGTGCAGGGTGAATACTGCACAACAGGGTGCTATTTTCATTGTTATTCTAGGTTTGCCTATAAATGTGGCATATAAAGTATCCCTAGGAAGGATATATTCTTATTGACATAAATGCACCATATGGACTATTATAGGTCCATTGCCTAAAATCCGAAATGGAATTCCAAACTTCTTAACAAGGTATATACAACCCTCCAAGCTTAGGTATTTGCCTAATCTCTCTAGTAGTATCTTTATTATGTTTTCTTTGACCTTTATACCAACTCACTCTGTGCCATCCTCAACAAATCCTACTTCCACAAATACACAGTACAGTTTCTTGCCTCTGTCCCTAAATCTCACCCTACTAGGCTGGGATGACCTGGCTGGTCCCTTTCTCATTCCTGGAAAACCCCTACATAACTTCACAAGTGAGCTCATACAGCCCTTGCTTCCAATACTCTGCTACTCACCTACAGAAACCTTCTGTGAAAGAAAGCTTATTCTGATGCGTGTTTCTTGACCAAATGTTTTCCAGACCTGAACAATGTCACTGTTATACGCTAAGATGACTGACTTACTTTCTCATCTATTCACATCTTATCCTGCCTTTAAGCTGCCTCTAATAAAACATCCCCTAGCTACCTCATTGAAAGTTGGGCTATAAGTAACATTGCTCGGCACCATCTTTTTCCAGAAGTCCTTTAGAAGGCCCGTGGTCAATAGGGGAGTATCGTGAAAGGAAAAGTTAATAATTTGAAGAGTGAATCGTTAGATGTTTGGGAAGTATTGGATGATCTTTTCCTCCTGGGAGATTTACTATCCATATTTTGTATATTAGATGCTCTTGACTTTTACATCCAGTAAAATGAAAGACTAGTTAACGCCAATGAACATCTTTTTAACCACTGAGCCACCCAGGCGCCCCTAAGAACATCTTTTTAAATGCATAGTTCAGTTCATATGAAAGTTAAGAAAATACCCAAGAACCTAAAATAAAGAGGCAAGGACAATTACGACGGTCATTTCAAATATCCTGAGAGTGTTTACTAATACTGGTGATCCAGACCCTTGGGTTCCAATGTTCAGATGAAGAATGAGAGGAAGACCTTGGACTTGCAGAAGGTTGAGAGTGGGAACACTATCTCCTCACCCCCAGAAAAAGTCCTTAAGGCTGTTCTTCACGAAAAGAGTGGATGGAAAAAAAAAAATCCACCAGAAAAGGAATATTATAGAGATTTTATAAGAACACTGAGTTTGAACCTTATATTTTACTTCATGTATATGGGCTAGGAAAAGCCAGTCTCTGAAAGCAGTTTAAAGTGGTTTAGGGTTTGTATTATTCTAGGGAGCCTGGGAAAAGCAAATGAAAATTCTCTGTGATGAAGCCACCCCAAACCATTCTTACGAATTTTTTATATTAAGAACTGCCAAAATAAATTCTCAACAAATATTACCAACCACATGAGGAAACAAGGTACTACAAGCAGAATCAGCATCAGAAACAAACAGTATAATTAGATTCCCAAGGACTTCAGATATAATTATTAGATACAGAATATGCTATAGCCATGTATAAAATGTTTTTAAAACATAGAAGTGAGAAAACAGATAAAACTAGAGACTCTTCATTCTGGGAAACAAACTGAGGGTTGAGGAAGGAGAGGTCGGTGGACAGATGGGACAATTGGGTGATGGGCATTAAAGAGGGATCATGATGTGAGAAGCACTGGGTGTTATACGCAACTGATGAATTATTGAATGCTACATCTGAAACTAATGATGTACGATATGTTGGCTAATTGAATTTAAATTTAAAAAAATGACCAAGCACACACAAAAAACTGTACACAAATTTTCATAGCAACTTTATTCTTAATAGACCCAAATTGGAAATAACCCAAATGTTCTTCCATGAGTGAATGGTCAAACAAACTGTGGTACTTCCATACCTTGAAATACTACCTCTGCAATGAAAGGAATGAGCTATTGACATATGCAACAGCTTAGATGAATGTAGGTTGAGTGGGAAAAAAAAAAAGTTCCATGAGGTTGCCTACAATAGGATCCCATTTATGTAACATTTTGAAATGGTGAAATTTTAGAAATAGAGAACAGATTAGTGATAATGTGGTGGGTGCAGAGGGTAGGCAGGTGGGAGGGACGTAGGTGTGTTTATAAAAGCATCCTTATAGTGTTGGAACTCTTCTGTATCTTGACTGTGCTGATGGATACTTAAACCTACACATATGATAAGATTGTGTAGAATTAAATACACACATACACAAATGAGTATAAGTAAAGCAGGAAATCTGACTATCAGTGGATTGTATCAATACCAATATCCTGGTTATAATACTGTACTGTAGTTTGCCAGATGTTGTTACCATTGGAGAAATTGCATTTTTAAAAAAATGAGATCTCTTTATATTATTCAGGAATCTGCAGTTGTCTCAAAATAACACATTTACTTAACAAAAACAATAACCAGATAGATTTTAAAAGCAACAATAAAACTTACAGAAATTACAATGCAATGGACAGGTAAAGCAGCAGATGAAGCTGAAAACTGAAGTTGTAGATTAGAAGAGGTAGGTAGGTAAATTACCCAGAATCCATCAGGGTCACACAGGTGAGAGTAGTGTTGAGTCAAATCTGTACGAGAGCAGCTGAAATATATCTGATCTAGAAGGCAAAAACAAAGAATGAGATGGGGCATTTTGAAGAGTTAATCCCTAAGGACTTTCAGATCTATGAAAGATACAAACCCTTAGATTCAAAAAGAGCAGTGAAATCCATGCAAAATAAGCAAATGCATTGTAGTGAAATTGCAGGAAACCTAAGATAAAGAGAAGATACCAAAAGCAGAGAGAGAAAAGATGGATTTTTTTCTAAAAGATTTTTTCTTTAAAAAATTTTTTTTCTTAAAATTTCTTAAAAAAATTTCTTAAAATTTCTTAAAAAAATTTCTTAAAAATTTCTTTTAAAAATCTTTTAAAAATTTAAAAATTTTTTATTTTTTTAAGTAATTTCCACTCTCAGTGTGGGGCTCAAACTCAAGACCCAGACACCAAGAGTTGCAAGCTCCACCTACTGAACCAACCAGGCTCCCCCAAACAGATTTTTTAACTATAAAAAAAGATAACAGTTCTGTCAACAAACATCTTCACAGCAACAATGGAACCCAAAAGATAAATTTAAAAATACTTAAAAGTATTAAGAGAAATTAACTGTCAAACTGGTATTATAGACCAATCTAAGCCATAGTAGAATAATGAAGGCAGAATAAAAGTGTTTTCAAATGCAGACCAGTGAACCACAAACAACAATAGCAACAAGTCGAGAACATTTACCATCTTGATACCCTTACCAAAGAAACTACTGAAGGATGAATTTAGGGAAAATAGAAAAATATCCCAGAAAGAAATTTCTACAAGGCAAGAATAAAAAGTAATCTTGTAACTTGTGAACAGTCATCAGGATCATTGTATAAAATAGCAAAAATAACAGTAATGATAATATTAATGCCAATGAATTTGGAGAAATAAAAATATAACAGAATCGAAATATCGCAGAACAAGAACATATAAGATGGGAGCAGAATATTTGAAGTTAAAGCTTTCTAGAATTCCTATTTTTATTGGGAGGGTAGATTTACAATTTTAGATGTTAAATGTTATGTATGTTAAATTTTACATGTCACTGCAAAATTAGTACAAATAAATTGTAAAACTTTCTAAATAGTAGGTGGAAAATGGAAATCAAAAGAATTATAGTCAATCCACAAGAAGTCCAGAAAAGAAGGTGGAAAATCATAGGAAATACAGAAACTATAGAAAGTGAAAATAAGAGAGCAGAAATAATCCATATATATATCAGCTTTCAGAATAATGTAATTAGACAGAAACTGTCAGCAAGGCTTGCTACAAATTATCAGACTAGACTGAGGTCTGTCTTTGCGCAGTTTGAAGAATAAACTCATGAAATACGAAAGCAGAGGATGAGAGTAAAAAACGGAAAAAAGATCAAATCACAAAACCTTCACCAAAGGAAAGATCCCATATAAACACTAACCAACATAAAAATAATAATATTAATATTAATTAAAAGAGCAGATTGCTCTCCTCTTCTTCCTTGTACCAGAAGAACTTTTCAGAGTCTGAATGGCCACTCAGCTAACCACATTTTCAAGCCTCTCTTGAGAAAGGTTGTAGTCATGTGTTTCAGTTAAGGCAAAACTTTTCTTTAACCCACTGAGCCATCCAGGCGCCCCGAGGCAAAAATTTTCTTAATTTTCTCTCCCCTTTTCCATTTGGCTGGGAAAGGCATGTGCAGCAGGAGACTCGTCACCTGTATTGTCTGGCAATAACAGTTAATCACAGAACAGAGCAGTCTACCAACCGTAAGCTGTACATTTACCTTTGAATTCTCATATGCAAGAGAAATAAACTTTTTAAAAATTTTTATTTGACAGAGAGAGAGAGGAAAGAGATCACAGGCAGGGGGAACAGCAGGCAGAGGGAGAGGGAGAAGCAGGCTCCATGTGGTGCAGGGATCCTGATGAGGGGCTTGATCCCAGGACCCTGGAATTATGACCTGAGCAGAAGGCAGATGCTAAACCGACTGAGCCACCCAGGTTACCCGTGAAATAAACTGTTTAAGCCACTGTATTCTGGATGTCTCTTACAACATTTTAGCAGGTACCTTAAGTATCTCATATGCTTTAGAGTAAAAAGAGTTATTATTATGGTCACTTCATCAAAAACTCTGGGGGCGCCTGGCTGGCTCAGTCGGTAGAGCATGTGACCTCAGGGTCATGAGTTCAAGATCTACTCTGAGCATGGAACTTACTTTAAAATGAATGAACGAATGAATGAATGAATGAATTTAAAAAAAACACATAAATTCTGGATTTGTGTGCACCACATAATATGACTTCAAAATAAGTAAAATAAAAATTGAGAATTATAAGGACTGTGCCTTTGTGGATCAAGACGTAAATATGAAAAGGTAAATTCTAATATTTTTAGAAGATTTAAAAAATATTTTTATAACATTTTAATATATTTTATATATTTATAACATTTTATATATTTATATATATATTATAACATTTTTATAACATTTTATAATAAAATTTTTAATAATATTTTAGAAATATTTTTATAGTATAATATTATATAACAAATTTTATATAATATTTATTTCTTGTGTAGGAAAGAATTTCTACACAAGGCAGAAGAAAGTACAAACCCGAAAGGGAAATGTTGATAATTTTTACTGTGTTAGAATTACCTTACATTACATAGATTTTGTGAATAAAAATTCATTATCAGAAGATGTTATTTAAAATGAATTTTAGAAACCACAGGCTAGAATCCTCAGTGACAGTTGCATCTTTGTGCCAAATCAGAGCTGAAACTGCTGTCACGGTTTTCACCCCACTAACTGTTTGCAAGATTCCTAGTGGGTGTAGTTTAAACATTTTTAAGAACCAAGAATTGTCTCAGTTATTGGCACACTCTGTGAACCATGGTTTTTTTGTTTTGTTTTGTTTGTTTTTTTTTAAGATTTTTATTTATTTATCAGAGAGAGATCACAAGTAGGCAGAGAGGCAGGCAGAGAGAGAGAGGAGGGAGCAGGCTCCCTGCCAAGCAGAGAGCCTGATGCGGGACTCGATTCCAGGACCCTGAGATCATGACCTGAGCTGAAGGCAGAGGCTTAACCCACTGAGCCACCCAGGCGCCCTGTGAACCATGGTTTTGAGACAATCTATGAACTCACTAAAATGTGTATCATATGAAGGAGCTTTGTAAAGGGTCAGGAGCAGTCTACCTCTATCAGGATGTTACTAGCTCCCCCTGCTGGAATGACATCCACCTGCATGTCGTACCCACCCCCTACCCCTCCCATCAGTGGCTGGAGAAAGTTCTTACTCAGATGGATTCACCTCACAATCCTATTGCTTGCTTTCTTTTCTTTCTTTCTTTTTTCTTTCTTTCTTATTTTTTTTTTATTTATTTGACAGACAGAGATCATAAGTAGGAGGCAGAGAGGCAGGCAGAGAGAAAGGAAGGGAAGCAGGCTCCCCGCTGAGCAGAGAGCCGGTTGCGGGGCTCAATCCCAGGACCCTGGGATCATGACCTGAGCCGAAGGCAGAGGCTTTAACCCACTGAGCTACCCAGGCGCCCCACAATCCTATTTCTTAAATGGCCTCAAGCCTCTGCTTCTTGAAAGCTATCGACCCTTGCATGTGCTTGAAGGATGGATGAGTCAGACATGATCAAGAGACAACAAAAGAGCCTTGGTAATACTTTACCTTTGTGACCAACTCTTGGATTTAAAACAACAACAACAACAACAAACCCTTGGTAACATTGTCAATATCAAGAACCTGTTTACGTTGTTACATTCTATTGTAAAGTCCGCTAAACTGCATACTTTCAACAGGGCTTTTAGGCGTATAGTTAAAGAAGGGAGGGGCCAAGCCAGGGACCAATCACCTATTCGGAAAATGGTCCTAAGAGATTCTTTTGTGTTTGGCACTTTAAGGTCATCATTTGGCAGGAGTTTAGAATTAATAGCCTTTCTAAAGTGTGCTTTTTCAGGTTTAGAACCTATGTTGAGTCTTCTTTTCATGGGTTTTCATAATGTTTTAAAACTATTTGTTTAGTAATGGTTTTTGTTTGGTTTTTAGGTAAAGGATAATCTTGATTTAAAAAAACCCACAGACTAAAAGAAGATATAAATAGAATAGATAGCTTCCTGGAATAGTATGCAGACTGTGTAAATATCACTTGTGAATCAGTAAGCTAAAGAGCTCAAAACAAAGCGATAATAATATGAACAATTAATAAAGAAAACCAGTAGTCAAGTAGCATTTGAAAAGATGTTCAGTCTTGCTCAAAGTCATGTTAAAACCACAGCGAAATACCATTCGCACCCATGAAATTGTCAAACATGAAAACAATACCAAGTGTTGAAGTGTCGTGTGGGTGGAACATTGGAAGCTCTTATATCAAGATGGTGAGGGTATAAATTTAGCATTTATTAAAGTTGAAGATATGTCTCCAGTACAACCCAGCTATTCTGTTCTAAGAATATGTTCGAGAAATTCCTGCATATGTACACAGGAGACATAAAGAAGTGTTCAAAGCAGCTTTGTTATAGTAGCCAAAAATCAAGGTAATAAACCCCTTGATGGTCCTGTCCATTGACAGGGAGAATGAGCAAACTGGTACTTTTGTATAACGGAAGATAGTTGTGAGAATGAATGACTTCGATCTCCTCATAGAAGTATGGAAGAGTCTCATGTAGAGTGTTAAGCAAACATAAAGGGCAGGTCACAAAAGCATCATTTTGTATGCATTCATACACATACAGAGGTTTAGCACATGCAAAAACAGTACTACATTCTGCATACAGGCACCATGAGATTTCCTAATCCATGCAGTAGGTGCTTGTTGCTCATTTATCCCTGTGACAATATGGCAGTTGCGTTGTAGAGTAACAATAGGTTATTTCTTTTCTGGGAAGACTTCCAGAGGTAGCGATTGTGTAAGCTGGATGATGAAAAATGGGCATGGGTTTTCTAAGGAGAATTCATGCACTGAAATTAATGTACTAAAGTAGATTCTTTGGCTCACAGAAAAGCTGCTCCAATATTCACTTAGAACCTTTTGATTTATTTAATAAATAATTCTAATAAACCGAGTTGGCTTGTAATCCATAGCAGATTAGACTGCCAGTGGCAGACACACAGGTAAATGAGAAATGACAGCCCGCAGTGAGGTATAAAGGCAGGGAAGATCACCAAATGCCTGCATAAGAATTAAAATTAAAAGTAGTCTAAGGTCTAAGGCTAACTATAAAGGCAATGAATCTTATGTCTTGGTGACTCCACATAGCAAGCTGTACACTGCATTGATGACCCCAGGTTACCCAGATGTTTATGTTTCAGTTTAACAATTTAGGAATATTTATATATATATATTTGAAACATCATCCAGCAATTTTTAAAAAAAGATTTGGAGCTTAAAGGAAACCATTTTTCTGTTATGCAAAATTAACCTCTTTGGAATAACACATTTCCAAACTATGCCTAGTAAGTAATGCATTTCTATATTCCATTTATTCAGCATACATTCCTTGAGCAATTACTGTGTGCTAGCTGTGATGTTGACTGGCCATAGAAAAGCAAATCAGATACTTCATTATCTCATTCACTAATACAGTGCCTCCTATATGATGTATTTATGTATTTATGCTTAGGAAAAGAAGAAAATTTGGGTGGGTAATCTCTGCTCTACTTACACCATTTTGAAAATTACAAAAATTAAAAGTGTAAATGACTAAAAACTATTGGATTTAAAACTTCACTTGAGAAGCATGATAACAGTATATGATTTTATGAATTTCCCATAGATTCTTACAGTATGTATTAACAGATTTTGAAAAGTTAATCTTTTGAATTTTATAATCCTAATTCTAAAAATTTATCTTAAGAAAACTAAGCAGATGTTTTTAATTGATGTTTACCTGGTTTATAGTAGTGAAAATTCTGTGTCCAGTAGTAGGATATTGGCAAAATTATATTGTATTCATCCATTGGAATTCCAATTTGAAAACATTTAATGACATAGAAAATGTTTATACTATGTTGGCAAATTACCAAAAAAAAAATGGCTGGAGGAAAATATGTTGAAATTATTTCTGGTAGTGGGATTATAGGTAATTTCCTTTGTCCTTTTTATTTTTTACTCTATTTTCCAAATTTTCTACAGTAAACGTATACTGTTAAAACTGCAAAAAATCAAGCGCTGTTTGTAAGATAGTACATATTACCCATCATAGAATACATTTTTTGAGATGTATTTTTATATTGGAAGATCGTTATTGACCACAGTAGTTCTTTTGTGGATACTGTCAATAACCAAGGCTTGAACTTTGGTTAAAGCTACTGTAATATAATTTACCATTTATGATTATATTAGCTCATTAAAAATGGCATTTTTATGCATGTTCTTATCTCTCAAATTGAAGAAATAAACAGAAGTACATGTGTCACTAGAGCCATAGAAGAGTATTCCCAGGGATGAAAGGGAGAAACTGCATGGAAATAATGCTGTCTTTTACTCATGAATTTGCAGTTCCTCAGTGGGTAGCGCACTTCCACGAAGACGCTGCTGTGCATATATTACCATTGGAATGATATGTATTTTCATTGGAGTCGGATTAACTGTGAGTATTACTCTACTCACTGTTAGAATTCTTTCTTCTCATCTTTATCAGTAGTAAGTGATGAGGCCTGAGACAATCTTCAGTGATCCCCGAAGAGCCTGCCTCCCTGGCATCCCAGAAGCTTCTCAAGGACTGTGGGCAATCAGAAGCCCAGTCCATACACCTGCATTTAATGGAGCTTGCCCATCCCATCAAATGGTGTTTCGGGACTCTTCTCAAGGTCCTTGACCTTGGGGACTTTACCATCCATTTAGCAAAAATCCATTGTTTTTATTTAGTGTCATAGCAAAGCAAAAGCGATAGTCAGCTATGGAGGTCTGAAAAACCTTTCTCTTTATTCAAGTTAAGCACAGATGAATTATCATTATGGGGATGGTTTATTTTTAGAGGCAACTGAAGCTAAGTAGTTGGCACTGGGGATTATTCTCTCCCAGGAGGAGGAGGAGTTACTGATCTTTTTTTGCTACCATTTACTTCCCATTCTTCTTTGTCCTACCTGGTCCCATATTATTAGGAACACTCTATTGTGTCGTATAACACTAAGGAGTTTAGGTGACAATTTAGTTACTTATAGAAATAACATGTTCAAGTGGGCTTTTTTGTTTATTTCATAAAGTTTGTAGTTAATATAACTAGCAGTATTGTCCTGCTAAATTTTACTCAATGATAATCAACAAATTCATCAACTCATATTTCATAGGAATATTGTGGCCTCAGGGATATATTTTATAAAAATCACATGTAAGCCCACACAAGCTATTTAAGCAAATATTTGCTTGAAGTTTTTAATCTTTTGTTATTATATTGCTTTTTATTTTAGGTTGGCACCCAAGATTTTGCAAGGCGATTTCACGCAACCTATGTTTCTTGGGCAATTGCATATCTCTTAGGTCTGATCTGCCTTATCCGAGCTTGTTACTGGGGAGCCATAAGAGTGAGTTACCCAGAACACAGTTTTGCATAAGCTTGCTTATAATTCAGTGATGCAGGTGAGAGTATCTAGCAGTTCTTGATAAGCTACTCTGGACATATTTGAATCATTCACCCTAATGGATTCCATTTCTGGTTTCTGTATAAAGTTTCAAGACTTGGGGAGTATTTTATGAACAAATGCTCATTGCACTACATTATATACAAATAGTTTGTTTTGCTGCTAGGTTTCAAGCTCCGAATAATAAAACTGTCTTCATGTTCTTTTACATCTCTTAAAGATATTTTTGGATTTGTCACCAAACATTACATAGAACATTACCCTTCCATTATTTTTAAATCAGTTATTCCATTACTTGCCGATCTGTGAGTATTCCCAAGGAGTGTTTATAAATGTTTCTACAATAGCTTCACATTTATACTCACATTTTAATTAAACAGTATCAAAATTGCTTGCTTTAAAATCTAAGCAATACGCATTTTGCTTGAACTGCTTACTGTAACTTTAACCTAAGATCATAGTGACCTTATTCAGGAAAAAAAAAATTGAGTATACCTTCAATGACTTGACATTCTTGTCAGATAAAAATCATTTCTAGATACTGTATGCTTGTTTTTTTGTTGTTTGTAGAAAGATACAATATTTTGGTAGTAATTTAAAATACAAGAATGAAAATATTTATTTGTCCACAGTTGGAGATAATGTTGGATAAATGTTTTTTCTCAAAGATCACAGGACTTTTGTCTTTCATTTTTGTCTGCTTTTTTATTTACTAATTCTAAAAGTTCTGGTCTAGATTTATGAAATTTAATGTTAATCAGCTGTATGTATTCCTTTATAGATCTTGGAGGAAGTATTTCACATAATATGTTTTATAATACGTAACCATTTAAACAAAGGTATATTTACACTGGATTGCCCCCCTTTTCATTAGATCATGGTAAATTTTCTTATTGGGGTAATTATGGACTACTTATATGAGAAGAGAACCTATGACATTTTACACTAGCTAAAATGTTGAGATTAGAGGTAGTTACTCTTATTCTTCTCGAATATAGCTGGTCTGATGGTTACCCAGTTTATTCAAGAAAGTAGATCAAAGACAAAAAAGTAGCATAGTTTTCTAAGAATTCACTAGGATTTGAGGAATCAGCTCTTGCACTGCCCATCTTTGCAGTTTTGAAAAAGAAATTGCTTAATTGAGAAGTAATGTTCTAAAGCCTTTAATGTAGTAGAATTAAGATAAAGAGATAATGAGTAAATTAATCGGCTCTTCCAGAGGTAAGAATAATAATTTAAATTATTTATGTTCCTGACTAGTATAAAAATGTACTCATCAGAGAATTTGGAGCAAAATACATGTAAACTTCAAAGAGTAAATGGTAAATGTCTAAATGCAGTAGCTCAGGATTATGTGTACCTTTGAAAATACACTAATAAAGATTATTGTTCAAAACTACCTTGTTATATTCCGTTTTTTAAAAATAAGATGGTGTTTCCAAAATGCCTTGAGTTATTACTCTAAAGGAGTTTTCATGTTTAAGAACATGTATAATGTTACTTTATATAATATTCGTTTATGTTTTTTTCTAGTATTTTAATGGTTTCATTTTAAAAGTATAGATTTTAAATCTATTTATAATACTTTTGATGTAAGGTATGAAATAAGAATCTAATTTAATTCTTTTCTTAATGGCCAGCTAGTTGTAACCGCATTGTATATAGAATAATCCCATTAATCCTCCCATTCCTTTCCCATTAATTTGAAATCTCACATTAAATTATATGCTGCATGATCATTTTCTTTTTGGACTGTAATTCCATGATAGCAGGAACTTTGGTGGTATTGCTCACTGCTTTATCTTCAGCATTTAGAACAGCGCATAGTGCATTTGTGTTCAGTAGATATTTGTTGCATGAATGAATAAATGGTTAAATGAATTGGTATGTTAAATTTTTATGCTTTGGGGGGCACCTGGGTGGCTCAGTGGGTTAAGCCTCTGCCTTCAGCTCAGGTCATGATCTCAGGGTCCTGGGATTGAACCCCACATCGGGCTGTCTGCGGGGAGCCTGCTTCTCCCTCTCTTCCTGCCTGCCTCTCTGCCTATTTGTGATCTCTCTCTCTGTCAAAAAAAAAAGAAAAAAATTTTTTTATACTTTGGGTTTGGCCTTTATATTTTGTTACAGAATATATAGGTAAATGAATATAATATGTAGTATAATCTTGTGTTAAGGAAAACTTTCTAAGTAAAACCCCAAAGCAGAAGTCAAACAAAAGGATTGATAGATTGTATGATAAAAAGAAAAAAAAAGAACTTCTGTGTGAAAAAAACATAAACAAAGCCAAAAGATGAACTGTATTTCCAAAATAGTAGAAAGAGTTAATCTTTTTAATATGGGAAGGAACTAAAGGCATGAAGAAGCAATTCATTAAGAAGAAATATGATAAGTAAAAACATGAACTTCTTTTCAATTTATTAATAATCAAAGAAGGTAAGTTAAAACAGAGATACTATTTTTTTACCTAGCATATTAACAAAGAATGGAAAAAGTTATTAATCCTTGTAATTCTGAAGATATGAGAAAGCACACACACTCAAACATGCAGTCTTTGACAGTAATTCCGTCACTACGAATTTATCCTAAAGGTGTTCTGGATACAAGAACAAGTATATTTGTACAATGATGTTTATCACTTTTTTGTTTATAATAGGGATTGAAAGAAGTCCAAAAATTAAGCAATAGGAGATGGGTGAAATAAATTATGGTATACTCATAATATGAAATAGTAAGTAGTCATTAACAAGATGTTGAAATCTCTCATCTAACTGAATTGGCAATGGTTCACAAAATATTGCGACAAAATCATATTACAAATCAAAATGTACAGTGTTACCCACTTTTTGAAGAAAACGATTTTACATGTATGTGTTAAAAAAACTAAGGAAAATTAAACACTAAAATATTAAGAGGGGTTCTCTTGGGGTGATAAAAGGCAATAGTAACTTTTTAAAAATTCCTGTGGTAGATTAACAGTTGGAAGGTTAGGTTTTGCTCTTGAGGAATAGATAAGAATGTTATGTGGTTATCATTACCAATGTCTGTTACATTTTCATTTAGATCCTTGAAGAGTTTTTTTTTTTTTTTAAAGATTTTATTTATTTATTTGACAGACAGAGATCACAAGTAGGCAGAGAGGCAGGCAGAGAGAGAGGGGGAAACAGGCTCCCTTCCCTGGTGAGCAGAGAGCCTGATGCGGGACTCGATCCCAGGACCCTGGGATCATGAGTTTTAAAATAAATTTATTAAATCCAAACCAATGCATTTCATTGATAAAACCTTATTTTTTAGAGTTAATATAGCATATATTTAAGCTTAGTCCTATATGAATTAACATAAATTTTTAATTAAATCCAAATTTATGAGAGTTTATACCCAGATTTATTTATTTATTTATTTATTCATTTAACAGAGAGAGAGAGGGAGACCATGAGAGAGGGAATACAAGCAGGGGGAATGGGAAAGGAGAAGCAGAATCCTTGCTGAGCAGGGAGCCCGATGTGGGGCTCGATCCCAGGATCCTGGGATCGTGACCTGAGCTGAAGGCAGAGGCTTAACAACTGAGCCACCCAGGAACCCCTACCCGGGCTTTTTTTGAAAGTAGAGCATTCCTTCCAATGCCTGGTACAGATACAAAACACAGAAAGTGCTGGGAAAATGTGATTTGAAAGAATACACCATAGTCACTAATTGGTAAAAAAAAAATGGTCTAGTTCTTAGAAAAGAGGGAAAAAATGGAACCACGCTCAGTTATTCTTGAGCAAGTCATTTGTGAGAGTACGTGTCATTTAGAAGATCCAATAACCCATGTCAGGCCCAGTGCTCGCTTCACAGCACATGCAGTATAATAGCCACAGGAAGCCTAGAAAGCACATAATTCTTTTTAAAAATTTATTTACTTATTTATTTGAGACAGAGAGAGAAGGAGAACACAAGTGAGGGGCAGAGGCAGAGGCAGAAGCAGATTCCCCACTGAGCGGGGAGCCTGCTCAATCCCAGACCCTGGGATCATGACCTGAGCTGAAGTCAGATGCTTAACCTCCTGAGCTACACAGGCACCCTAGAAAAGCACATATTCTTGTTTCTGTTTTACTAGAAGAGATCGAAGTGTCACTCTCATCGTTCTGAAAAACTGGGTTTTAAGTAGCACAGGTGTATGCATTCAAAACAAGTACTCCCAGGTGATGTTGATGTAGGTTTTCCTGGATCATACTCGAGAAACACCGCACTATACCGTGCACACACCCGTTTGCGTCCACTTTCAATGGCATTCACATTTTCTTATATATAAAAGCTTTGTATTGGAGTAAATAATGCCATTTCCTTTGTTTAGCTTTGTTTTAGTTTTGATCTAGCGATACTGTGTGCTTGTATGTTATGAAATTACAGCTGTTTCCATGTGCACATGTACATATATATGTGTACACACACACATAATAAACACTGAAAAAAACTCTGGTGTTTACCGATCTGCCTTACAGCTTTCTTAATATTTAATCTCTATGTCATAGTTATGACTCTGCCATTGAAGCAGCTCAGTCAGGGAGGCTAAATAATTAAAGGTCATTCAGGTTATATGTGATGGAGCCAGTTGGAATCAAACAATCTGCCTTCAAAATTAATCTGCTTTCCACAGCATGAGGTTTTATTGTGCTTTGCTTTGTACAGAAAAACTTTTGAGTTTTGTGCCCCCTGCTGTTCATTGTCTATAACTCATTTGTGGAAAGAAAACAAAAATGTTTGGCCTCAGTATTGATTTCACAAAGAATAGAATACTACTTTTTAAATACTTTTATGAATTTGATATTATATCCAGTTTCATTTTAGAGCATTTTATGTAACAAAGTATCATTACATGTATTTGTTTTCTTTTTTATAGTTAATATAAAATCACAAGACTGGCTAGGAATATTACATATTAAATATGAGGAAATTGACATACAACAAATTTTAATGTAAATTCCTTTTCTTGTGATAGCAATATTAAAATGATTTTAAATAGCACAAAGTGCTAAAAAGGATCTGCAAAGGTTTTCGTTTTTAAAATCACTTTACATGCTCAGTTACAAATTAAATACCAAGATTCTTTATGTTTGGATAAGTATACATGTATTTGACTTGGGGTGGAATACCATGTGAAAAACAGAAAAATAAGAAGCCTATATTCTTTTGGGACTGGCCCACAGTCTAAGGTATCAGATAAGGCTACAGGTCTAAAAAGTGGGTATGGTTTGTAAATTGACATGTGAGAATCTTTAATCTACAAGCTCATCTAAGGTAACTTGCTAAATAAGAAGTGATCATACACATTCTCCTCAACAAATTTGTAAATTTACCTAGAGTGGCTTATGCATATGTATAGGTACTAACACTTGGTTGTAAAACTACTCGAAGTTCCCAGTGTTCAAATCAACTTTTCTGAAAAATCTTGCTGCAGTGTCTGATATTTCTACATCAGATATACCTTTGGCTGAAGATACTGGATATTGAAATAATTATGGAGAAAATGTGTTACATTTTCATTAGCTTTTAAGCTTTTAGCGAGAGTAAGTTTAGGCTATTTGTAGAGAATTCCTTAGCTTATGCAATGTGTTATTTTTTTTTCCTGGCTTCTTGAAAACCTACCTGTCTTACTCCTTCCTTTAAAAGTCCCTCTACCCCGGGCACCTGGGTGGCTCAGTGGGTTAAGCCTCTGCCTTCCGCTCAGGTCATGATCTCAGGGTCTGGCTCTCTGCTCAGCGGGAAGCCTGCTTCCCCCCCCCCCCCCCCCCCCCCCCCCCCCCCCGCCTGCCTCTCTGCCTACTTGTGATCTCTCTCCCTGTCAAATAAATAAGTAAAACCTTAAAAAAAAAAAAAGTACCTCACCTACCGTCTGCCATCTACGAATCTCTTACTACTCTCCCATAATCAATGCCGACTTCAGTACCTGGTTTCATTCTTACCATATATCATTGATTTGTCAATGTGAATGGACTAATACTCTGGTCTGGACTCAGTTCTGATTCCCTCCAGTCGAATGACCTTCCATTCCACTTCTGTTATTCATCTCTAGCAGTACGGTGGGTGCTCATACTTAGAAGCACTCCATCTCTGAACTCTTATGCTCACATACCCACTCTCGGGACCTATTCCTCCTCTATCCTGACAAAATCCTCACTCCCTTCATACCACTATTCATGAGTATTACCTTCAGCCCTTCCAGTTTCTCAATTATCTTCCAATCTATTGTCTCCTATATTTCCAATGAATCTCACAACCACACAGATTTTTAATTTCCCTTTTTAAAAAGATTTTATGTATTTATTTGAGAGAGAGTGAGAAAGACATGAGCAGCGGGGCAGATGCTTAACCGATTGAGATACCCAGGTGCCCCCGATTTTTAATTTTCACCTTCACCTGCTCCTCAGCATTGTTGACCTGTCTCCAGCAGCTCCTGCAAATTTCCCACAGATACTACTTGAAAACTTCAAAATCCTAAAGCCCTTTATCATACTTTCCATAGTTGACCCCCTTCCTCTCATAGCAGATGATTTATCTCACCTATTCTTACCTTTGTCCCTTTCCTCCACCTACACTCTAGGTCCATCCCAGTCCCTCATTCCTCAGGAAACTCACAGTATCTTTTCCTTATTTCTACCCATCTGGCTGCCCACATCAATAACTGGCATCACCATTTTCACTTATCATTTCACAGCCTTTCCGGTCCATCAGGTCTTTATTCTCTCAAGTTCATGCAGTTCTCTTTCTGCATAGGCAGACCTACCTACCTTGTTCTCATCCACACTGCCTGGGCTACCAGAAAAGTCTATGAGCCAATCCCTCTGCTGCTGTTCTTGCTTTGCCTGCTGCATGTCCCTCTCCTCAGACCATTCTCCGCAGTTACTTAGGTGTACGTATGATCTTTTCGTATCTAAAGTCTTTCAGTCTCTCTCTGTAACCTTAGGAGATAAAAGACTCATCCTTCTGTAGCGTGGTACTGAACCACTTATTCAAGCAGGGCCTCATATCTTATGTTTCTGCAGTGCTGAATTACTAGGGTTTTTGTATTCACTATTGCTTCATTTCTGTATGCCTTTGCACATATCCTTCTTCCTGCAAGGAATATCCCTAAGTTGGTAAACTCCTTTTTATCCTTGAAATTTCTACTCAGACGGTACCTCCTCTTGGAACCCTTCCATGATCCCTTTTCTTTCTGTCACCCCCAATAGAATTATTTCTTTCCTTGTACTACTTCTGTTCCAAGTATATACTTCTAACTACTGCATATACTACCCTCTGTTTTATTAGTTTATAGGTACTCTTTTTAAAAATGATTTATTTTAGAGAGGAGAGCATGAGGGAGAGAGAGAATCTCAAGCAGGCTCCCCACAGAGCACAGAGCCAAACCAGGGGCTCCATCTTATCACCCTGAGATCATGACCTAAGCCGGACACTTAACTGACTGAGCCACCCAGGCACCCCTAGTTGATAGGTACTCTCAAGACTATCATTCTCTTCTTGCTGATTGTTCCTCAGTCATGCTGTCTTATTTCAGTTTGTCTTTGTATCCTCAGTGCCTGGCACCTAACAGGCACAGGTCTTCAAAACTTTTTTTTTTTTTTTCCCCCCTGAGCTAAGCTGAATAGAACCAAGTCTCTATTATGGTTTTTTAATGACTTGTTCTAATGATTATATGCCTGTGTGCGTCTGTGAGTATGTATCCTCCATAAAATGCTTTGTAAATGTGGAATAAGTGAATGAGAGACAGACTACTGGCAGGAGGCTAGTAAGGAGATCATTTGGTAAACACTAGACAATGCCGCCTCTTCAGCTTTTCCCAACTCCTCAGGCTTTCAGTAGCACCAATCAGGCACACACATGCCCTGGGAGTGCCTTTATAGGAAAAATTAGCTTCTGAAATTTTCTGTTTGTGAATCTGTACCGTCAAAGACACTACATTTCGTGAGAGCAGGTTACCAGTTTATGTGTGTTACTTGTGCTCATATAGGGTTTTATTAACTTAAAGGAAGGTCAAATAAGATAGAAAATATAATGGTAACAAAAACCTCTACTTAATAAAAGACTCATTTAACTGTGAATTATCCTTCTTGGGATTCCTATTTCCATTCTTGCTTTTCCTCAATCCATTCTCCAAATCTTTCTTTAAACCAAAGTAAATATTTACTTAGAATGAGAGAATGGCATCCTGTTACAAATTTTAAAAAGCTGACAATACCAGCTATTAAAAAAATCCATAAAAGTATTTTAATTAACTGCCTGAACCACCCTATTTTCCCCTGTATTTGTACTTTTATGTATTTTATTGCCTCTTTATCTGACAATTTTATAATGCATTTCCCTTGTGAGAATAAATAATTTGGTATTTTCTGTAGCATAGCTAATCAAAATTTTTTTTATTATTGAAAATTTAGAAAAGTTAATTACAATCATAACTTATTTAGTCATAACATGCCAGTTTTTAGTGTATTGCTAAGTTGGGGAAACCTGTTGAGTTTCTTATATGAGCTTGATGATTTTAGAGCACTTTAAGCTTTTCTTGATCAGTGTGATTAACCTTAAATATTCTTGGAAGTACTTGGTAACTAGTCAAGCTGTTGTTGTTGAAGTGTATTATGAGCTCTAGATTATCCTTTGTAGATGCCAGTATCTCTTGCCAATTCAACAAGAAATTTTCCAAACTTTCAATGTATTTATATGATTCATTCTTCTTCAATTGATTACTAAAAAATTTTGGAAATCTATTACCTCTGTTTAAAATTTACCTCTTCCTCTAAATGGATTACTGATTTTAGTTTGGTCTAAAATTTTTTTCTTCAAATTAACTTTTTTGTCACAATAATTTGTTGATTTCATATAGTAATATATACAAAATAATTGTATAATGTATATGTAATTATATACATTATATTGTTAAAAATTTTTTATGATTTTATTTGACAGAGAGATACAGCGAGAAAGGGAACACAAGCAGGGGAAGTGGGAGAGGGAGAAGCAGGCTTTCTGCCAAGAAGGGAGTATGGGGGCATCTGGGTGGCTCAGTGGGTTAAAGCCTTTGCCTTCAGCTCGGGTCATGATCCCAGGGTCCTGGATCAAGCCTGCATCAGGCTCTCTGCTCAGCAGGGAGCCTGCCTCCCCCCGCCCCCCTCTGCTTGCCTCTGCCTACTTGTGATCTCTGTCTGTCAAATGAATAAATTAAAAAAAAAAAAAAGCCACACTTCTCAGCTGACGTCTCCAGCCTCATTTTGTGTGTTTTTTACTTTATAATCATATTAAACTCCTTGTAATTTAACATGAAAATGTTAAATATAATATGAAATACTGTAAAAAAAATCTTAAAAAAAAAAAGAAGGGAGTACGATGTGGGGCTCAATCCCAGGACCCTGGGATCATGACCTGAGCCGAAGGCAGATGCTTAACAACTGAGCCACCAAGGTGCCCCTAAATATTTTCTTGAAGAAAACTTCTGTTTTGACTAGATTGATGAGAACTGAAACCTACACTTACAATTTTCTACATCTGGGGGTTGGAAGGATTTATTGACTCCATTGTCCACAGACTTCTGGTGCTCCGTGCCATAGGACATGCCAGGTGTGGTGTGTCTGGGGATAGGAATGTTCCTGGAAGCCACTTCTACATTAATTAACTATGCACGAAAGTAATTCTGAAACCACACCTTTTAAAATGGTAAATCCTATCATGTTACTGCCCCACTGTCCCATTGCTCTTATAGTAAAATTCAACCTGCCTACTGGAGCCTACAAAACCTTGTATGATTTTGGCTTTTCCCATCTCTCCAAACTCATCTTTAATAGTCTCTTCTTGCTTTCTCTTGCCTAGCCATACTGATCTCATGTCAGTTTCTGAATTTTGCAAACTGTTTTTCTTGTTCCAGGGCATTAAGATTTCTTCTGCTTAACTAGACATTTTTCCCCATTATGCATGTGTTTTAAGGCGTACTCAGATGATCCCTTTTCAGAGAGGCATTCCTTCTTTAGTTATCCCATTCTAGACAAGCTTGCTTTGCCTTTAAATAGCATCCTTTGGAGGTTACTTGTCTTTTAAGTTCTCTAAGTACTTTTTTTCCAGAATGCACAAATTTTCTCAATCAGCATCCCTTGCCTAATGTTCCATTTTGTCTGTTATATGCCTATGACATGTGCGTGTATGTGTATAGGCCTGTATATGTATGGGTACATATTTTCTGAATTTACAAAATAGCTGACATGAGTCCCACTCTGAATTCATCATTTCCAACTCTTATACCACCACCTATTCACTTGTTTGCCCAAGTCAGAAACTCAAGAGTTACCTAGATTCTCTTCCCAGTCACCCCTTCCATCCAGTCTGACACTAAACTGTTGATTTCACTTCGGCAACATCGCTCAGATCTTCATTCCCTGTACGACATTTATAGTGTCATCTGAAATTCCCCGAATTTCTGACTGGAGTTATTGCAAATGCCTCCAAGGAAGCCGCTTTGTAGCCTGTTTCGTCTTGTTCTACGCTCTACCTCCCTGCCCTCAAAATCTGCCCACCATACTGCTGTCAGAATGATCTTTCAAATATTCAAAAAGACAAACTACGAAAAATTTAGGACCTAATTCGCGGCCCCTGCTCCTGTCTCATTTCCCCACTATCGGTTCCCTAACTCCAGCGACTCCACACCAGACAAGCCATCTTTTCCTTTGCGCTTCCTCCTTCCCTGCTTTCTTCCCCCTGCCAAATGCAACACACCAGCCGGGCTCTGCTCTGAAAACGACACCCCAGGCCCAGGGGTCTGTTTAGGCATCCCTTGTGCGGTGCTCCCAACTTGCACCTGTTCCTCCACCACAGTCCTCAGCACGGCCTACCGAACTGTCCCTAGCTCAGGCTCCCAGCGGGTTTTGAGCCCGGTGATGGCAGGACTATCCTGTTCTCCTGTGCAGCGCCCCCATGTCCCCGCAGCCTACTGCCGGCATCCACACGGGACAAACGGGAATGAAAGAAAAAGGGTGAAGACTGA
Source organism: Mellivora capensis (assembly GCA_004024625.1). Lineage (NCBI taxonomy): Eukaryota > Metazoa > Chordata > Mammalia > Carnivora > Mustelidae > Mellivora > Mellivora capensis. The sequence goes on from PISX010009608.1 coordinate 46,975, forward strand.
AAATAAAGGATTCGGATGGAGTTGCTTCAACTAATCTTGGTCTTTGGGGACGGCGGTCTGAGATAAGCATTCCTGCCTGGTGACGGTTTCTGAGAGCCGGAATCCCAGCACGGACCGGGCTCTTCGGCGGCGGGCACAGCCGCCCGCCCCGTCGGGGCCCGCCGGCCGCTCTGACGCAGGCCGCACTCAGTCGTCAGCACGCGGGCGGCCTCGCTCACAGAGGCGGCCTCGCTCACAGTCGCTGCCTGGAGCCCGCCGCTCGCCCTTCCCGTCCCGGGCAAGCAGGGCCGCCGAGTGGGGTCCCGAAGGCTGTTCATGCGGGCGCGCCCAGCACCGGGAGAGCCTGCCAGCACCTGGGAGAGGCCATCCTCGGTCTCCTCCGCACGCCCCGCGGCTGCCAGAAGCCCCGCGCCGCTCCCGCGCGCCCAGTACGCCCTGGGAAGCGCGCGCGCTACCGGCTTAACGGTTCTGGCCCCGCGGGACTGCGGCCGCGCGTGAGGCCAGCCACCCCAGGCCCCGCCCCGCGCCCGCCTCGCGCCCCTCGGAGCCGCCCTCGGCCCCGCCCCCGCCATCCCCGCCGCCCTCAGCCTCGAGCAGACGCGCGGCGGGAGCCGTTCCCCGACGGGCAGCGGGGTGCTGGGTCGCCGCGTTTGGCTTGAGCGCGGCGACACTGCTGCCCCGAAATCCTCCCCGATCTTGAGGCGGTAAGTGGTTGGGGAGGATAAGCCAAACTGGGAGGGCAGAAGTCGGGCCCGGGTGTGAGGAGGCGGTGGGCGCCGTCTCTGAGGTCGGGCGCCGGGAAAGTTGTGAGGGAATGGGGGACCTGGGGTCGGGCGGGGCAAATCAGGCAGGGCCTCCATAGGGGCCCCAAGGTGGGTCGTAGAGTGTGAGGGAGCGAGCGCGTCGAGAGGAGAGGGTGGTGACGGCCGTGGGAACACCCGGCGAGGGGCAAGTGGCCGAGGGAGAGTTACTCCGCTGAGGGCATATTAAAACGAAAACCATAAACGCCAGAGAAAGCTAAGTACACAGCGCCCCCTGTCCCCGGACCCGGTTTGAAGACGTTTTGTCCCCCATCCCCTGGCACCGTCACTACTAATTTCGGGCAGATTTTTTTTCTTGACATTATTGTAGTTGTTTTTATTACTAAAATAAACAGCAAATTAATAATTAATTAGATGAAATTATATTCAATAGGAAAGAAAACCCGGCAGGAAAAAAAAGTGCCAAGAAACGATATATGGTTAATTCACAAAGGAAAATCGAATGGTTCATGAAAGTGTATGAAGATATACCGCATAATTTCTATGTAAAGATATGCCATTAAGAAAACTGAGATGATGCGGGGCGCCTGGGTGGCTCAGGGGGTTAAAGCCTCTGCTTTCGGCTCAGGTCATGAAGCCAGAGTCCTGGGATCGAGCCCCGCATCGGGCTCTCTGCTCAGCGGGGAGCCTGCTTCCTCCCCCCTCTCTGCCTGCCTCTCTGTCTACTTGTGATCTCTGTCTGTCAAATAAATAAATAAAATCTTTAAAAAAAAAAGGAAACTGAGATGTAACTGACATGTAACAGTCTCAGGTTGACAGCATGATGATTCAATATTTGTGTCAAGAGGTTTAATTGCTGATAATTTAGGCAAAGTTGCAGAAAAGAACAGTTACATTAGTTACATATCCACAAGAGCCCATTATCTGGACAATTTTATCCTACTTAAGTGGCAAATTTTATTTCTATTGAAAGATACCCCACGGAGAAGAATAAAAATTTTTTGATCAGTTGTGAAGAGAGAAGGCATGAAATGGAAAATATTATGGGACATTCTCTCCTCTTAAAAACTTTTTGATAGTTTAGTTTTAACTTTTCCTGAATGTGGCAGCCTGATATGTGGAGTATAAAATATCTTTTATCACCTAAGTCACAATTGGTTTATGTCTTACTCCCCTGTATTTCCTTTATATTACTTTTTGTCAATCAGTTTAATGTTTGTGCTGTTTACTTGCAAGCAGCTTGTGGTTTCAAGGAATCCTAAGTCTGTATGATATTTTGAAGTTGAAAATTGAGGTTAAATCTTATCTGAATATCCTATGGGAAACATACATGAGGTAGATGAAAACATGGTCTTTTCACTTCTCAGATTATTTAATTTTATATGATCTTATTTTTTAATTCCAGTGTAGTTAAACGTGCAGTGTTACATTAGTTTACGTGCAGTGTTATATTAGTTTCAGGTGTATCATATAGTGATTCAGCAGTTCCATATGGTACTCATTGTTCATCAAGATAAGTGTGCTCTTAATCCCCTTCACCTATTTCTCTCATCCCCTTCAGTCATCTCCCCTCTGGTATCCACCTGTTTGTTCTCTACAGTTAGGCAGTTAGGAGTCTTTTTTTTTTTTTCCCCTTTGTTCCTTTGTTTCTTAAATTCCACACATTAGTGAAATTTATCTGACTGGCTTATTTTGCTTAGCATTTTACTCTAGATCCATCCATGTTGTTGCAAGTGGCAGAATTCCATTCTTTTTTATGGCTTAATATTCCAATATACCTATATGTGTGCATATATATAGATATGTGTGCATATCTACACCTATAAACATGTATGTATATATCTATATGATTTTTTTAAAAGATTTTATTTATTTGAGAGAGAGACAGGATGAGAGAGTGAGAGCGCATGAGAGGGGAGAAGGTCAGAGGGAGAAGCAGACTCTCCGTGGAGCTGGAAGCCTGATGTGGGACTAGATCCCAGGACTCCAGGATCATGACCTGAGCCAAAGGCAATTGCTCAACCAACTGTGCCACCCAGGCACCCTCATCATCTTCTTCTTCTTCTTTTTAACATCATTGACTTATTTATTTGAGAGAGAAAGCATGTGCATGTGTGTGTGTGGGGGGGGCAGTGAGCAAGGGAGAGAGACTCCTCTCCAGCAGACTCCCCGCAGAGTGTGGAACCCAAGTCAGGGCTGATCCCAGGACACTGAGATCCTGACCTGAGCCAAAATCAAGAGTGGGACACTTAACCGATTGAGTCACCCAGGTGCCCCTGATCTTATTTCTTAATTGCAGCAAAACCATCTGCACTGTCTAAAGAAATGTAGAATTTAAGTTGGAAATTTTAAGTATAATATCTGGCTTCTAAACACAGTACTTGGTATGTATGTTTCTTATGTTGTGACCCATGATAAGTAGGGCACTGTACCATGTCTACAGAATGAGGAAAGCATAGTAATCTTATAATTTATTTAGTATTCTAAGAAAAATGATAAATTGAGGAAATAGAAATTATTAGTACATATCAGTCTATTCAGCAAATCTTTATATATAAATGTCCCTTCTCATAATTTATTAAAAAAATCCAGTAAGCGATGGAATACTAGAGAGTCAGATGTCTTTCATTTTACTAACTAGAGTTTCTTTTACTGATTAGAGAGTCAGATGTCTTACTTAACAAACATGCAAGTTAGAGACAAGGACATGAACTTGTCCTTGTCCTAAATGAAGATTTAACTTCATTTTTACCAAATATATACTTCATTTTTACCAAATATATACTATGCGAACTTGAGAATCTCTCTCATTTTTCTGAGTATTCATTTTTACCTTCATTTTTTACCAAATATATACTATGCGAACTTGAGAATCTCATTTTTCTGAGTATTAGGTTTCACATCTATAAGGTTACTAATAATGATTCTCTACGTATGGCTCAAAATTAAGTGAAATATCTGTAAAGAATTTAGCATGTAATAGGACCTCAAAAAATGGAGTTTGAATTACGAATATATATTGTGTAGTAAGATTATGTCCCAATTGGTCAGTATCTGTGCTTATTATCCCATTGTACTATATTTTAGAATATTCTAGGTTAATTTATAATTTCAGAATTGGTTGATCTTTAGGGTTCATACTTAGTTTGATTTTGTTTTAAACAGAAAAGGCACCTAAGATATTGTTAAGTATTGCTAGATGTAGAATAGCAAAGCTTCCTGACTAAAGCTTCCTGACATGTGGATCAATATTCTATTCATAGCAGTTTTCCTTTCAAGATGATTTGTTAAATATATGTAAACTTGGAAAAAAAAACTTTATTCAGTAGCTGTTTCTCAGCATGTATTAATAGAATTAAATTTTTGAGATATTGGATCAAAATGTTCTTTAAAAAATATTTATACTACAAGGCTGTATATTCATAGTTTAGAAGACAACTCCATGATTGGCCCACTACTTGTTATCCATTGTCATAAGTAGGATTCTTTTTCTTTTGCAAGTGTTGTTCTTTGTAACAGTTGATGCCATAAATGCCTATCCTAGGTCATTCTAGTAGCTTCAAAAGAAACTTTTGGAGATCTACATTGGGTAAGTGAGGCAGGTATTAGAGTTTAAGATTAAAGTTATTTTGTGTAATGATTTTGTAGTTCAGTTAAATCTTACTGTTTTTAACCTAAACTGAGAATTAAGCTTTGGTTTGTGGAATCCTGTCCTTCATAAATTATGAGCCTGTGGATCAGTTTTACGGTGATACTTACTGTAAATACTTGACCTCTTCTGTTAATAACACTGTAACATGATGCTGTTGTATACTGTGTATCCCATACTTATTCTCTATAATATCAGTGTCTTTATGCAGGCATAGTTTACTTTAAAAATATTAAATAGAATACTATATGGCATTATCTTTTCTCATTTCTTTAACTTATATGAATTTATATATCTGGAGCTCTTGCTTAGTTTTCCTACTATAAATTGAAAGGGTGGATGATGCTAAAAGATCTTTTATTTTTTGTTTATGTACTTGGGTTGCAAAACCATATGATAGCTCTGTAACTCCCTAACTCTTGAAAATCCCTAGTTTGAATACTGTGGATTTGCCTTGCTCAGCAGCTGGAAAGGACTTTACAACCTATCAACTAAATTTCAGCTGAGCAATGAAAAACAAGAAAGTGTGTGCCACAGTACTCTATTGTATTCTGATTCATTGGTTTCATATGGGAAACAGGATGGAAAGTTACTACATACTAGTATTAGGGTTCTAATTATAATGTTTAGGATAAACATTAACACAATATTAGATTGCTTTTTGGTCCTTACTTAAAATTTTTCCTTCCACATAGAAAATATTCAATATTTGTCTGAAATACCTTTTTTGCTACATATGCTTATAACTTTTCTGTTTCTTATTATATCAAAGTTATATTGCCAGCAAGTACAGACAGCATTAGTTTTGTTTAGAAGTTTGTTAATAGCCATGTTGAAATACCAGTTAAAAGACACATTACAAAAACTTGATAGGTATTAATTTGGAATACTGGCTGGCTTATCTCCAAACTTTAGGAAAAAGTAACTATTTTGTGTTTAGTTATTGGTGCTAACTTGGAGAGGTTGTTCAAAAATTTATGATTTTAACATTTGAATTATGTCCAGAGGCATTTTTTAAATAGACGAAAGCATGTCTTTGGAACTAAAAGGGAGTTATTAACTCTATTCTTTACTTAGGGAAACAGTCATTTAGGGTAATGATCTGCTTAAAAATCATATGGTTACAATTGCTTCTGAATGAGCGGATACAAAGTCAGATGGAATTTTACTTTAGGCTTTGTCTTAATAGGCATAATAATTTGGAAGGCTGTGTCCTATTCAGGCACCAGAAGATTTAGTTATAATTAAGAGGTATTTAAATTTATAGATTGATTTAGTAAAACTAATTATGTTGCAGGTACTAGCACACAAAGATATTAAGATCTAGTTCTTTTTTAGCATCAAATAACTCAGCCTAATCATATGGGCATGTAATATATTTACTGTGATACATCTTAAATAATAAAATACAGTAGGGGTAGTGGAAGAAGAAAGATAAGAATGTAAATTATTATTGTTGTTATTATTTTACTGTCAGCTGTTAGGGACTAGAAAGTTTCAGACAAACTACTTTATTTTCCACTACTATTGAGACATGAGGATATTTTTTCCAAGGAAATAACAGGAACTTGACCTTGGTCTTGAAAGATGAATGACATTTGGGGAGAAGAGCAGCAGGGAGAGGGAAGGAAGGAACTCCAGAATGTATAAATACATGGTGAGACAAAATAACACGTATGAATTCAACAATCTATTAAATACCCACAGTGTTGTAGGCACTGTGCTAGACACGAGATACACCTATGTGAGAGAACTGTAATTTAGTGGTCAGATGATAGGTAATTGCAACTAGTGCAGTAAGAACTACATTGGAAGAGGATAGACACAGGGATGTTTTGTGAGCACATAAAATACTTAACCAGAACCTGTTCAGGTCTGCCTGGGTGTGAGGTAGAAAAAGGTTGGACAAGATTCTTAATTCTTAGTGGCCAAAAGCATGGAGATGGACATGCTGTCAACTTCCTTGATTCAGGACCTTGGGCAAGTTACCAAATTTCTCCAAGCCTTATATCTAAAATTAGTATTATATAAAAAAATACAGCTAACATTTATTAAGCTCTTAATATGTACCAGGCACTGTGCTAATGCTTTATACATATATCTTACTTAGTCTTCACATCAAACCTAGGAGATAGATGCTATTGTTTTCCATAGTTACATCACTAGGTGCTGGAACCATAACATGAGCCCACATAGGCCAACTTGAGACCTGAACTCTCTTAATTGGGCCTAATTGATAGAGTTGTTCTGAATCTTAAATAATGTAACTTAGATAAATGATTTACTCTGTATGACACGTGGATGTTGGCTTCTGTTTCTGTTGTGAATAATCCAGGATGTAATAGGAACTGAAGTTTTTAAAGCAGGTGTTGTGTAAAGGGATCATAGTTTGGAGAGAAAGAGGTTATATTCACCCATTTGTTCAGCAAATGCTTGTGTTACACCTACTTTAGATCCAGTCCAGGTACTGTGTTAGTTGCCAGGGAAAGAGGGTGAATGAAAATATTGTTCCTCACTTAAAGAATCTGCTCTTCACTTTTGTAAGTATAAAAGACAAATCAGTCATTATAATATAATACAATATTCTTTAATGCCATGATATAGGCATATTCACTGTGTCCTATGAAAATAGGGCGAGAAGGGAGTATTTAAATCAGACTGAGTGATCAGTGAGTTGAATTCAGAGCTACTGTGGAACCAAGAAAGTAGTGGTGAGAAAGAAGAAAATAGATTTGAGAAATATTTTGGAAGTAGAATGGACAGGAATTAGAGGCTAATTATAGTATGGAGGCTCTTATTTAGATCTTATTTAACCAAAGGTGGTCTGAAAGAGTTGAAGGCTTTAAGGAATACCAGAGGGGAGAACATTTTTTGGAGTCAAAGTAATGAATTTAATTTTGGATATCTTGAATTTGAGGTATTTGTGATAAATTGTGAATGGAAATATTTAAAAAGATAGAATTGGAATTTGAGAGGTCGATGCTAAATGTATAGATTTGGGTGTATTTGTCATGTAGATAGGTAGCTGAAATCATCAGAATAATTGAGGTCAGGGAAGAAGATCAAAGCCAAATTTGGAAGAATTCCTAATTTAACTGGAGAAAAGAAGAGGAATAAGCCAAGGAAGTTAGAAGAGGTAGTCAAAGAAATAGGAAACAAACCAAAAGAAAAGTCAGGGAAGTTATGGGAGGAAAATGTTTCAAAAGAGGGAATGTTCCATTGTGACAAATGGTGTAAAGAGGTCTAAGGTTTCCACCTTAACTTATAAAATAAATTATCATCAAATGAATGTTGTGGTTGCGTGTGTGTGTGTATATGTATATAAAAGCATCTTGATCATCTTGTTGAAAAGATAAGATACATTTTTTCTTCCTAAAGTATGGAACCTCAAGGTCTTTGTGATAATGGAAACCAAAAAATTGATTGGTAAACCGCTTCAACCAGCAAGACCTGTTCGTCATCTGACTTCTCCCCCTGGTGAGTAATCTAGGGTACATATCTTTAAATATTAATTGTTTAATGGCTAAGTAGTATTTGAAAGACTAAATAATATATGAAGTAATTGTTTATGGTGGGTAAGAAATAATGAAAACTAATAATCTGGTTTGAAAAATTTAAAAATCAAAGAGAGACTCTTAATAGTCTATGAGTCTACCTAGTCTATCAGACTAACAAATGTAGGAAGAACAGCTCTTGCCTGCCAACAACTTTGTGTACTTTTTTAAATGTCTCATTTTTATGGTTAACTGCTTCTGCTTAGAATGATACTCTCAATACAAATTGTGCCCTGAGATTATGCTCACTGCAGAGCAATCATGCTGGAGAATTAACCTTTTAAAAAAATTCCTAACAGCATATAAATGAATGAATAAATGAATGAATACAAACAAAACAATAGTTACAGATTAGGGCTTTGCTAGGACATAGAATCTCACTTTTCAGGAAATTTAAACAAAAATTTCTAAAATTAAAGATTTTTCTTTTGCCTGTTAAACTAGTATTTTCGACAGATTTTTGGAATACTTTTTCCTTAATTGGAATTAATTTTTTTCATTGTTGCCAGAATGGCTTCTGTATTTTAACTTAGGTTTATATATATATATATGTGTGTATGTATGTCTCCTAAATGTATATATCTCCTAACTATTAATATATTATATATATATATGTATTATTGTCACCATCCTATTAAAATATTCTTTATTCCATGTGTTCAACTGAGTAACTGACTTCTTCGAAAAAGGAACAAAGATGAAGCAGAAAAGATAGAAATGACACCAGTTCCTCAGTTTTCTATTTGTTTTCCTCTTACAAGGAAGATTGTCTCTGCTTTGGTTGTGTTTCCTCTGAAAAATGGCTGTGACTTAGGACTGACAAATGATATTAGGGATCTTCTGGACCATAGCTTTAACTGTGTTGATGCCAGCTCCTTCTGGTGTGCTCAATAAGCAGTAGTTTTGGGTCAGGTCAAAGATTTTCTCCTAAAGGGAAGAGCCATTGGTATAAAGCCATTGGTATAAAGCCATTGGCCATTGGCCACAGCTCCTTTCTGTGACCAGCCTTTTTACAGCACCCGTCACTCCCTTATCTGTACGGATTCAGTTTTTCATTGATTCTTTTATAGAGGGTAAAGGGTAGTGGGCCTGTCTCTCGTTTAATTATATCCTCCTAAGATCCAGATAGAATTATTTACTTTTTAAAAATAGAATTTATTTATGTATTTTAGAGAGAGAAAGACCAAGCTCGACTCATGAGATCATGACCTGAGCTGAAACCAAAAGTTGGACACTGAAGCAAATGAGCCACCCAGGCACCCCAATATTATTTCCTTTTGGAAATTCCTTTTTTCCTCTCTACCACAAAGCCCACTCTGCTCTCCCCTAATATCTTCTCTATACCCCTCATATAATTTGTTTTTATTATAGTAATTTCTTATGAGCTTGTCTTTTAAAATAGACTATGAACTCTTCTAAAACTCTCTGAACTCTTTTTACATTTACAACCCATCCCCTAACACAGTGGCTGACATTCCTTAGTGTTTAATAAATATTTGTTAAGTAAATGAATTATCAGAAAACAGTTCAAAACAGTACCTAGAATATCCTGGATAGTTAAGGTTTTTGGGTGGTTGTATATCATTTATTGAAATAATGGATATTTAAAGTAGTTTTCTTTTTTTTTCCCTTCTTCCAGGAGCAGTATTCCCTTTCAACTTTCAGAATGAATATTCATGCAACACCCAGTGCTTACAAAGTGGAGTTAGCAGAGTAAGTCCTAGAAATTATAATAAAATGAAGCATTGCAGACTGGAAAGTAACATTTGTTAGATGGTGCTGTGCTAGGTTAAAGAGGGGTAACTGGGTGGCTCAGTTGGTTTAGCATCCAACACTTGATTTTGGCTCAGGTCATGATCTCAGGGTTCTGAGAAAAGATTCTCTCTCTCCCTTTCCCTCTGCCCCTCCTCCCCCAAAATGTTAAAGAAGAAACCTAACATATATTTCAAAACTCCTGTTTATCCTTCCACTAACCCATTATCTTCTCAGTCTCCACTTCTCACCCGCTACATGGTATATGAAAATAGTGGTCATTGTGCAGTGGAATCCTATTTCCTGCCATCCCCACGTGTTGCATTAAATGTGTGCAGTAAGGCTTGTCCCAGAGATGGTCCCAGAGAGGGGGTGGCTCGCCGGAGGGGCACACAGCCACATGCCAAGGTTTTTTTTTTTTTAATTTTGTGTTTTATTTTATTATTTTTTATTATTTTTTAATATTTTTTTAAATTTCTTTTCAGCGTAACAGAATTCATAGTTTTACACCACACCCAGTGCTCCATGCAATGCGTGCCCTCCACAATACCCACCACCTGGCTCCCCCAGCCTCCCACCCCCCGCCCCCACATGCCAAGTTTTTGATAGGAAGATGAGCTTGAGCCCCAGCCCTGCGATTTCCCAGCCCTGTGACCTTACATGAGTGATTTCTTTCACTTCTCAAAGCCTTAGTTTCCTCACCTGAAAATGGGGCTGATAGCTGTCTTTCTCACAGGTAAGTGTTAGGAGGAGATAGCAGTGAGTCAGTGCTTCCAAAATCTTAGCACTGTGTCTGGGATGTAGTAAGGGCTTGCTCCATACATCATACAACAGTTTTCCTGGCTGTGCCTGTGGACCGTGCCCTTCCACCATCCTGTTTTCTTCTCACCTTCCTCCTTACCCTCCTCAAATTATTCTCAATTTGTTATTGTTTCCATGAATGTATTAGTACTTTTGCTACAACAAATAGAATTGTTTTAACTCCTTTATAATTATATACATATATATATATAGTATTATACCCACATGTGTTTTTGCCATACTTTCTGCAGTCAGATTTATATTTTTTAAATTTTCTAATACAATTTTTTGACTAAAATAATCAAAATTTAAAGTTGAAAACATATAAAATGGCATTTAGTGACAACTTTCCCTGCAATCTCTATCCCCTAGTCACCAGCTTCCTCTGATCAGAACTAACCATTGTACCAGTTTCTCACCTAGATCCTTCCAGAAATAGATTCTGCATGCAGAAGCATTAGTATATTCATAATAAATAGAATATTAGGCAACTTTTAAAATGAATAAAGCTGTTCCATATGTGCTGATAAAAAAATCTCTTTATATATTAATATACCACATTTTTAATTTCATTTTCTGTTGGTGGGCTTGGTACTTGTTTCTATTTTATAATAAGTGCTACAGTGCACATCCATAAATATGTTATATCTTATACATGTTTGAGAGGTTCTCTGCATTATAAAACTGAAGTAGAAGTAGTAAGTTAACAGGTAATCTTATCTTCAATGTTATTATTTTTTGCTAACTTACTCTCCAAAGTGATCTGTATGAGCAATGCAGGAGAGGTCTGATTTTTCTACATCCTTGCCTTATTATTGTCAGATTTCAATATTTTGTCTTGTTTATTTAATTTATTTTAAAAAAGATTTTATTTATTTATCTATTTATTTGACAGATGCAGCAAGACAGGGAACACAAGCGGCGGGAGTGGGAGAGGGAGAAGTAGGCTTCCTGCTGAGCCGGGAGCCCCATGCAGGGCTTGATCCCAGGAGCCTGGGATCATGACCTGAGCTGAAGGCAGAGGCTTAATGACTGAGCCACCCAGGCGGCCCATATTTTGTCTTGTTTAATGGATAAGAACTTATATCTTTAAAGATTTTTAATTATTTATTTGAGAGAGGGTGTGAGCATGAGTGAGCATGAGTGGGGGGAGGGGCATAGGGAGAAGCAGTCTCCCTGCTGAACAGGGAGCCCCACATGGGGCTGGATCCCAGGACCCTGATATCATGACTTGAGACGAAGGCAGACACTTATTGACTGAGCCACCCAGGAACCCCTGAGAAATCATATCTTTTTGCGGGTTTTCATTTTTATTTTTCTGTTACTTGTGAAAACAGAAAAATAAAAACTTTTCATCTTTAATTTGGCCATTTGGATCTTCTCTTTTTCTGAATTGTCAATTCATATTATTTGCCCATTTTTCTTGAGTTGTCTTTCTTTTTGGTTTATATGCCTTTAAACTATATTTTGGATTTTAATTATTTTTCTCATATGCAGAGCAAATATTTTCTTTTCTGGGAATGTGGTCTATGATAGAATTGTCTCTTTTTTGTGGTGTTTTTGTTCAGAAGTTTTAAATCTTAAGGTAGTCATATTGTCAGTGTTGGTTTTTTTTTTATGATTTCACTTTTTGTGTCATTGTTTGCTAAGTCTTCTCATCGCTAACATCAAAAGATATTTTCCTACATATGTGTTCAGGTATACCTGAGGTCTACCTGAAATTGATTTCTTTTGTATGATATGAGATAGAAATCTAATTTTTTTCATGTAGGTGGCCAATTCTCAAGTATAATTCATTGCATAATCAATTATTTCCATAAAGATTTATGACATCTTTATTGTATAATAACTTTTCATGTACATAGGGTCTTTTTTTAGGCTCTTTATTCTGTTCCATTGATCTAATTGCATGTCTCTGTGTCAGTACCATGGTATCTTAACTAGTCTTGCTTTATATATTTTATAAGTCATTGTAATGTTTTGTTTCATTCTATCAGCTAGTATGTCCCCTTAATAAGTAATTTTTATAACTCTCTTTATAACCATTGACCTTCTTCAGAAAACTTTTTGTGTAAAATAACGCATATTTACATTGCAAATTTGATAGAGGAAAAACCAAACATATAATTAAACTTACTCCTAAACCTAAAATTTTGTCTGCTGCTTCAGTTATAATGCAAAAGCTACCAGAACCTATATCAGAGGTTGCTACACATATGCTGGATACTTTTTACTAACTATGTATTTTTTTAAGTCAACTTTATTGAAGTATAACTTCTAGTAAAACGAACCCATTTTTTTCAGTGAGTTTTGACAAATATATACCTTATGTAACCAATCCCATAATGAAGATACAGAACATTTTTATCTTCCCCCAAAGTGCCCTTATAACCTTTGCAGTCGTTCATCATTTATGCTTCCACTAACCCCTAATGCTCCCTCCTGCTTCAGACATCCACTGATCTGCTTTCTTTAACTGTAAATTAGTTTTGACTATTCTTAGAATGTCATGTAAATGAAATATACATACTGGGTATTATGAATAATGCTGCTCTGGATGATTGTGTTCAAGTTTGTTTGTGGACATACACCCAATATACAGGAATGGAACTGATGGGTTTTATGAGGAGTTTGCTTAGCTTCTAAGAAACTGCCAAAATGTTTTTCAAGGTGGTTGTGCTGTCTTATATTCCCACCAGTAGTATGTGCCAGTTCCAGTTGCTTCATAGCCTACCAATTTTTAGCTATTTTGGTATGTGAGTGTTAGTATCCAATTATATTTTAAATTTGCATTTTTTAAAAAAGATTTTATTTATTTATTTGACAGACAGAGATTACAAGTAGGCAAGAGAGGCAGGCATGGAGAGAGACGGGGAAGCAGGCTCTCGGCGGAGCAGAGAGCCCGATGTGAGGCTCGATCCCAGGACCCTGGGATCATGACCTGAGCCGAAAGCAGAGGCTTTAACCCACTCAGCCACACAGGCGCCCTAAATTTGCATTTTCTTAATGATTAATGAGATTGAGCATCTTATCATTGAGTTTATGTTCTATTTGTATTTTTCTTTTTTCCTTTTTTTGTGAAATGTCAAAATATTTTGCATATTTTTTATATTTGGGTTGTTTACTTTGGGTTATTTTATTTTGGGTTTTTTGGGTTCATTGAATTGTGAGAGTATTGAAAATCAATATACATGTGTGAGTTTATTTCTAAACCCTTATTATGCTTTATTGATTTATATGTCTTTTCCCCCCAACTTTATTGAGATACAGTTCACATGTAACTAAGATGTACAGTGTGATGACTTGATAAGTTTATATGTTGCAAAATGTTTACCACAATGGATTTAGTTAAAGTATTCTTCATTTCACATAATTACCTTTTGTTGTTATGGCAAGAGCATTTAAGATTTTTTTACTAGCAATTTTCAGTTACACAATACAGTATTGTTAGCTATATTCACCACACTACATAAGTCTCCTATATGTCCATCTTTTGTCAACATCACATTTTACAGACTGCTGTAGCTTTATGATGTCTTAATATAAGATAGTGAACATTCACTAACTTTAGTTTTTTGTTTTTGTTTTTTTTTTTCAAATTTTTCTCAGCTGTCTAGGTCTTTTGTATTTCCATATAAATTTTAAATGAGCTTGTCAATTTCTACAAAAAGTCTACTGGAATTTTGAGTCTAAAGATTAATTTGAGAAGAATCAGCATCTTAAAGATATTGAGTCTCCTAATTCATGAACACAGCATATCTTTCCATTTCTTTGTATTTTCTAGCATAGGGGTCTTGAACATCTTTTGTCAAATTTATAAGCAGTTCATATTTTTTGATACTATTGTAAGTGGTATGTTTCGTAAATTTCAAATTCCACATGGTAGCTGGTAGGATACAGAAATAGTATTGACTTTTGTATATCAATTTTGTTAAATTCACTTTTAGATCTGATGGTTTTTTGGGGTAGACTCTCCCCTCCCATTCATGTTCTATTATGGGAATAATTTTTCTGTAGCTATAATATAATATACTGTATACTATATATATATGTTATAATATATATATTATAATATATATTATATATAACAAAATATACTATAAATACATAATGCATTGCTGTTATTTTTACTTTCACATGTTATCTTTTAAAATAGCTTAAGAAATAGAATGAGTTTTATGTTAGCTTTGTTTACTAGTGTTCTTAATTTCTTTGTATAAATCCATGTTTCTGTTTGATATTATCTTCCCTCTGCTGAATAACTTCTTTTAACCTCTGTTTTTTTATTATTACCTCATAAAAAATACTTGAAAACTTTGACTTAAAACAATAGCTTCTTACTGTCTTTCATGGCTCTCTTTGTTGACTGAGCTCAGGTGGCCTTTTTCTAAGTTCAGTAATGTGGTTGCATTCAGGTAGCATCTAGGATTGGAGTCATTTAAAGTCTTGACTTGATGGCCAAATGGCTTACTTAAATGGCTGGCAGTTGATGCTGACTGTTGGCTTAGGATTTAGCTGCTTCAGCGGAATGGAAGGAACACCTAACACCTACAAATGATCTTTCCATGTGGCCTGTGCTTTTAACAGCTTCATATCTGGATTCCATGACTAATGTTCTAAAAGATAAAATGTGGAAGCTGTGAGATTTTTAAGGCCTGGAAATCAGTTAAGTGTCATGTCTGCCATATTAGATCAGTCTGAGCAGTCATAGAACTTGCTCAGATTCAAGGGGAGGAGATAAAGAGTTTACCTGTTGATGGGGGAGGAATGTCAAGATTTAGTAGCCATCTTTTAATTTGAGGGGTGCCTGGGTGGCTCAGTTGGTTAGCATCCAAATTTTGATTTCAGTATTTCAGTATCCTGATTTCAGTATCCTGAGATATAGGCCCCTGTTGGACTTTGTGCTCAGCAGAGTTGGCTTGAGATTCTTTCCCTCTCTCTCCCTCTTCCTGTGCTCTCCTCAGCCACTGCTCATGCTCTCTCTCTTTTTAAAATAAATAAATAAAATCTGTAAAAAAATCTGAAAATAACCCCAGTAATTTGAATTTTCCTTTTGTATTACCATTTCCTGGCCTTTGTAGGCCAGGCTTTCCCCCCCATTGTTTTATAGGAGCTCTTGTATACTACATAAATTAACTCTCAGTGAGTTAGTTTTTTTCCTGTTTAACTTTTATTCTGGGAGTGCAGTTTGATATGCATTTACCTCTTCTCATTCTCCTTTGTTATCTCAGTGGTGTACATTTGTTTAAGATGAGTTAGAGGAGCTAGAAAAATTTTTGCTCTAAATATGAAAAAACTAAACAGAATATTGGGTAATGTACCATAAATGGCAAAGAGCTTTGACTTGAAAAAACAAAATAAAAAAGACCTGGTGTTTATTTTGCTTTACTCAAGCCTATTCAGTTTTCCATTTCCTAAACAGAAAGCTGTTCTTTTCTTCCATAAACATTCATTTTTCACTAGTCAAGCCAGTCCAACTACCACTTATTCTCCAAGCATCATGTAAAGCCCTTCCTGACATTTTTAAAAGAGATTTTACTATTTGTTTGACCGAGAAAGAGACAGCGAAAGAGGGAACACAAGCAAGGGGAGTGGGAGAGGGAGAAACAGGCTTCCTCCTGAGTAGAGAGCCCTACAAAATGCAGGGCTTGTATCTTAGGGCCCTGAGATCCTGACCCAAGCCAAAGGTAGATGCTTAACGACTGAGCCACCCAGGTGCCCCTTTCCTGACATTTTAAAGCCAAGTTTGATATTCCTACTCATTCCTTCCATCACATTCACTGCATATTTTTATTATAGAGTTCTCAAGTTTTATTGATTATGTAAGATTGTAAAATTTGTAAGATTATGATTTTATTGTAAGATTATTATTGAAAAAATTATAAAATTTTAGTAGATGTACTCTCTTACATACTATGAAAGATTTGAAATAATCGGTATTTTGAGTTGCTAATATATGCAGAAATGACAGTACAATTTTTTCCAGATTTCTTGAGGTGTGATTGACAAAAATTGAATATATTTGGGTTATACAACATGATTTTTTGTAAAGGTATACAACCTGATGATTTAATGCATGTATACATTTTGATGTGATTATAGAAATCAAGTTAATTAACACATTCATCCCCTCACATAGTTACTAAGTTTGTATGTGTATATATAGGGGGGGAACACTTAAGATCTACTCTAGTAGCAAATTTCAAGTATATAATATAATATTATTAATTATAACCACCATGCTGTATATTAGGTCTCTAGAACTTATTTATCTTTTAATAGAAAATTTGTATTCTTTGACCAGCATCTCCCCATTCCCCCTATCCTTAGCCTCTGGCAAGCACCATTTTGTTTTCTAATTTTATGAGTTTGACTTTTTACCATTTCACATATAAGTGAGATCACACAGCATTTGTCTTCGTGTCTGGCTTATTTCACTTAATATAATGTCTTCCAAGTTGTAACATATAGCAGAATTTTCTTCTCATTTTATGGTTGAGTAATAATATTCTATTTATATATTTTTCATCCGTCTCTCTAATGTATCTACCACATTTCCTTATCCATTCATCTGTTGATACATATAAAGGTTATGCCCTTATTTTGGCTATTATGAATAATGCTGCAGTGGATGAATGGGAATGCACAGTCTTCAAGATTGTGCTTTTGTTTCCTCTGGATATATACCGAGAAGTGGGTTTGCTGGATCCTTCAGTAGTTCTATTTTTAATTTTTTGAGGAACTTCCATACTGTTTTCTAAAATGGCTCAACCAGTTTACATTCCTAGCAACGTTGTACAAGAATTCCTCCCCCCCCATTCTTGCCAATACTTCTCTCTTTTTGATAACAGCCTTCCTAACAGATTGAAGTGGTATCTCCTTATAGTTTTGATTTGTGTTACCTTGATGATTTACAAATGTCAAGCATCTTTTCATGTACCTCTTGGCCATTTGTATGTTTTCTTTGGAAAAATGTTTATTCAGGTCCTCTGCCTATTTTTAAATCAGATTATTATTATTATTTTGCTTTTGTGTTATATGAGATCTTTATATATTTTGGATATTCATCTCTTATTAGAAATATGGTTGACAAATATTTTCTCCTGTTCAGTAGGTTGCTGTTTCATTTGGTTGGTTGCTTCTTTTGCTGTACAGAAACTTTTTAGTTTGATGTAGTCCAGTTTACTTATTTTTGCTTTTGATGTCACATCCAAAAAATCATTGCCAAGACCAGTGTCAAGGAGCTATTTCCATGTTTTCTTCTGTGGTTTTTATGGTCTTGTATTTAGTTTCGATACATTTTCAGTTTATTTTTGTGTGTAGTATAAGGATACAATTTCTTTTGCACGTGGATATCCACTTTTCTCACCACTAATTTTTTTTTTTAAGATTTTATTTACTTATTTGAGAGAGAGAGTGCAAGCGAGAGAGCATAAGCAGGTGGAGCAGCAGAGGGAGAGGGAGAAGCAGACTCCTCACTGAGCAAGGAGCCTGATGTGGGGCTCCATCCCAAAACCCCAGGATTATGACCTGAACCGAAGGCAGCTGCTTAACAGACTGCACCACCCAGATGCCACTCAGCACTATTTTTTGAAGAGACTAACCTTTCTCCTTTGTGTATTCTTGTTCCCTTGTCAAAGATAGTTGAGTATATGTGTGGGTTTATTTCTGGGTTGTCTGTTTTGTTCCACAGATTTATGTGTCTTTTTTTTTTAAAGCTTTTATTTTGGGGACGCCTGGGTGGCTCAATGGGTTAAAGCCTCTGCCTTTGGCTCAGGTTGTGATCCCAGGGTCCTGTGATCAAGCCCCGCATCGGGCTCTCTGCTCTGTTCGGCGGGGAGCCTGCTTCCTCCCCTCTCTCTGCCTGTCTCTCTGTTTACTTGTGATCTCTGTCTGTCAAATAAATAAATAAAACCTTTAAAAAAACATAAAAGCTTTTATTTTTAAGTAATCTTTACACTGAACATGGGGCTCAAACTTACAACCCTGAGGTCATGCCACGTGTCCCATTATGTGTCTTTTTATGACAGCATTACAGTGTTTTGATTATTATAGCTTTGTAACATAGTTTTAAATCAGGAAGTGCAGTGCCTCCAGCTTTGTTCTTACTCAAGATTACTTTGGCTACCCATGGTCTTTTGTTTTTCCATATGAATTTTAGGACTGCTTTACCTGTAAAAAATGCTACTGGAATTTTGAAAGGGATTGCATTGAATCTATAGATCACTTTAGATAGTAAGTACATTTTAACAATATTCTTTCAATATATGAACATAGGATATCTTCCCATTTATTTATGTCATCTTTAATTTCTTCAGTGTCATAATTTTCCTTGTACAAATATTTCACCACCTTGGTTAAATTTATTCCTAAGTATTTTCTTCTTTTATTTATTTATTTATTTATTTATTTATGAATATGTTTATTTATTTTTAAAAATTTTTTCTTTTAGATACAGATTACAATTTACTTTTGAATTTGATTTTAGGTCTTGCATTTTCGTGTTAGTGAAGTATGCCTCTGCTAAAATTTTCATATTTAAAAAATTTTTAAAAAGGGCCATGTGGTAGTTAATGTTTATTAAATCTAACAGGAAGAGAAACTTTGGAGAAAATCAAAGATTTTGGAGAAAATATTTGACACTTTCATATTTTCCTACCTCTAATTAAAAATAGATTTTGCTAAAATTTGATTTTCTTTTCTGGTGACTTATTTTGTTTGATGACTCAGTATTGTAGAGTCATATTACTCTTCATTGTGTCGTAGGACTAGATAACTAATCTTTCTGACTTCTTGCAGAGTTACCTTGGTAGAATTTGCAGATGTTTAAGGAATGGGCTACAACTTGCTACTGTGGTGATTGATAGAGGAAAGATGTTCATTTTTCAGGATAGATGTCTTCAGGGAAACCTACCTTAATGAATTACCATGGTTCAGAGTATGGCCTACTGTTTGCAAACTGATTTTTGTCAGTGTAAGAGACTTATGTTAAGGATAGATTGTATTGACCAAATTTGTGAAACTGATTTATAAAATCAGAAAAAAGATTATTTTATCATGAGAAATTTTACTGTCTTGTGCTGGATATTTTCTTATTGTTTATTATATATGTTAGGGAGATTTATGAGAAGCTAAATTGTAATCAGGGTATTTCTTGGTAGGCATGGAATCAAAAGGGTTAGTTTAAAAATCAGACAATATTGTTAAAGATATATGTGAATATATTTTGAAAGATTTTTTTGCTTATTTTTAATAAGCTTTTTTATAAGATTGCTTATCCTTCAGGTCAGAAATAGGTCTTGACTAATACTTTAATTGTTGAGGAAAATAGTTTTGGAATGGGAAAAGAAAGTTATATAAAATTTTTAAGCCATAGTTAAAAAGTATATTTTCTTTTCTTTTAATAGTGTAAGACGAATGGAATGCAAGCCTTTTCTCAAGGTCATAATGAACAACAGCAACATCAGTCTCCAGTTAAAAAAGGTAAGTTTTTTACCATAATTCCTAAATTTCATAAGGAAATCTTAGCATTCCTGTTAATAGTTGCCTGGTTGCAAACCTTATATACATAAGAAATTTTATTATATTTTTTTGGGTTGATTTCAGTCTATATTAGAAATGCTATATAGGTTTGACTGCTTTATAGGAGAGACTATAGTAACAAGTCTTAAACAAGACAGAAGCTTGTTTCTGTATTTTTATTTTCTATAATGGCTCATAATTGAGCTGGTGTATTCATTCTGCTCTGGTGAATTGTTACTGGACTCAATCTCATTGCTTTGCCATCTTTAATGTGTGGCTCTCTCTCATTGCCCAAGATGAATGCCTTTCCTCCAGCCACCATATTCCCTGTGTAGCCATCAGGAAAGAGGTAAAAGGAGAGGTAGTTCTCCTTAAAAGTATGATCCATAAGCAGCATCTGTCACTTTCACTTAATATCTCATTGGCCAGAGCTTAGTCATGCTGTACAAAGCAGACTGAAAAATGTAATCTTTAGCTGTGTAGCCCACTAATTCTGCTACTGAAGCAAAAGGGAAGAACTGCTCTTGGGTATAACCAGTAGTCTCTTCCCATTGATTACTTTTTAATAAAATAAAAATTATTTATTTATTTAGTTTCCAATTTTCTGTCAGTCTATATAATTTAAAAGTTATGAAAATACTAGCTTTTTCTTCTATTTAACTCTAAATAAAATACTTAAATTGTTTCCAATTTTTTTTTGTTTGATTTTTGATATTGGCATTCTATTTTGCAAAATAAGAATTTAGGTCTTCCATATCAGTTCCCTCACTTCTTCACTCTTCTATCTTCCCTCCCTACCATATAGTTATTTCACAAGTTTCAGTTCTAACTGAATTATCACTCTTTATATAAATACAGTTGCTTAGCCAAGAGTTGCATATCTATTTCATACAATCCATCATTTTTCTTGGAGCTGATGTTTGCATTGTTTTTCTATGCAACTGCTATTAACTTTTCCCTTTAAATGCTCCAAGAACTCTGACACTTACCTGTAGTATTTTTCTTATGCACAAATATATCAGTTGGTATTTTTTTCCCCTTGAGGATACTTCTTCAGAATCCTCCATTATCCTGTTCTAGTATGGACTGTTTACTCTTCAGTACTATTGTCCTGGAATGTACTTTTATCTTGGGATATTGCATTGTGATTCTTTGGTTTCTTTCTTCTTTTAATTTTTATATATTTTTATTTTATTTTATTATTTTATTTTGATTTGTTTTTATTTTTATTTAAGAGAGAGCACGCGAGCTGGTGGAGGAGCAGAGGTGGAGGGAGAAAGACTCTCAACCAGACTCTGTGCTGAGTGTGGAGCCCCATGTGAGGCTCAATCTTAGGACCCTGAGATCATGACCTGAGTTGAAATCAAGAGTTGGCTGCTTGGGATGCCTCGGTGGCTCAGTGGGTATAAGCCCCTGCCTTTGATTCAGGTCATGATCCCAGGGTCCTGGGGATCAAGCCCCACATCGGGCTCTCTGCTCAGTGGGGGGCCTGCTTCTCTCTCTCTCTGCCTGCCTCTCTGCCTACTTGTGATCTCTCTGTCAAATAAATAAATAAAATCAAATAATAAATAAAATCTTTAAAAAAATTTATTAAGACTTATTCTGTAGCCTAACATGGTGTATCCTGGAGAAAGTTTCATGTGTACTTCAGAAGAATGTACATTCTGGTATTTCTGAGTGAAGTGTTCTGTATTTGTTTGTTAGGTTTAGTTGGTTTATAATGTTGTTCATGCTCTGTTTATTTCCTTGTTGATCTGTCCAGTTTTTCTGTTCATTATTGAAAGGGGGGGTCCTTGGAATCTCCACCTGTTATTAAATTCTGTGTAGTGCCTCCAATTCTGTCATTTTCCCTTCTGTTGTTAGGTAATATATGTTTCTAATTGTTATTTTAATGAATTGATATTTTTATCATTGTATAATATTCTCCTTTATCTCTTTATCTTAAAAAATAATTTTTGCCTTAAAGTCTGTTTTTGTCTGTTGTTATAGCATACTCACTCCAGCTCTCTCTTAGTTATTGTCTGCATCAAACATCTTTTTATTCATTCATTTTTAACTTACTTTTGTGATTGGAGTGAGTATCTTCAGATACCATATAATTGGATCATATTTTTAATCCATTCTACCAATCCCTGCCTTTTAATTGGAGTGTTTATGACTGACATTTAATTGTATTTACTAATAAAGGACTAACTCCCCCCATTTTGCTATTTGTCTTCTATAAGTCTTGTATCTTGTTTTTCATTTCCTCCATTAATACCTTCTTTTGTGTTTAATAAATCCTCATATCATTTTTATTTTGTTTTCATATCCCTTATTATATACTTTGAAGTTATTTTCCTAGTAGTTGCACTGGGGAATTATTTAATTTATAACAATCTAGTGTGAATTAATATCAATTTAGTTTCAATATTATACAAAATTTTCCCCATGTAGTGTCATCCCACTTTATAATGCCATTGTCACAAATTCCATCTTCAAATCTTGTGTAATCTATTAATCTAGATTTATAATTCTGCAATTTTATGTATTTGTCTTTCAAGTCATATAGAAATAAAGAGAGGAGTTATGTCCAAAAATTCATTGATACTACTTTTTAACTTGCCAGTGTAGTTAGGTTTACTGGTGTTTACTTCTCAACGTGGATTCCAGTTACTTTGTACTTTATTTTAGCTTAAAGGATTCCCTTTAGCACTTTTTCTAAGGCAAGGATTGTCTTATAACAGTTTGCTTATAATGCATATCAGTGTGAACCTCTTTGAGTGTGTTCAATTTGTAGTTCATTGAGCTTTGGTTGTGTCAGTGTATGTATTTCATCAAATTTAGGGAGTTTTCTGACATTATTTCTTAAAATATTTTCTGTCCTTTCTCAACCTCTCCTCCTGTGACTCTCATTATGCATTTGTTGGTATTTTCACTGTGCTCCCACAAATATCTTGGGTTCCATTTATTCTTCTTCATTTTTTTTTTTCTTTCTACTCCTCAGACTGGGTAATGTCAGTTGACTTTATATTTGCTCACTCTTTCTTCTGCCTGCTCATATCTGCTATTGAACCATTCTAGTAGTTTTCACTTTGGTTATTGTACTTTTTTCCCCAGAATTTGTTTGGTTCCTTTTTATAATTTTTGTTTCTTTATTGATATTTTCTATTTGGCAAGACACTTTCTTATGGGGTTTCCTTTAGTTCTTTGAGCATACTTAAAATAGTTAAAGTCTTTTCTAGTAAATCCACTATCTCTGTATCCTCAGAGAAAGTTTCTATTAATTTCTTTTTTTCCTATGTATGGACCATACATTCTTCATTCATTGCATGCATTGTATTTTGTTGTTTTTGGAAACTGAGTATTTTGAGTATAATGTATTAACTCTGGAATCAGATTTTCTCCCCTTTTAAGGGTCTGTTGTTGCTCCTTGTTGTAATTTTTGTTGTTTATCTAGTGACTTTTGTGAACTAAAGTAAAATCTATGTTTGTTATATGTGGCCACTCAGATCTCCATTGTGATATCTGCACAGTCACTTGGTGATTTGGCAGAGAATTCCTTCAATACCTAGAACCAAAAAACATAAAAGGAAAAAGAACCCCCCTCATCTTTGCATATGGCTTTCATGTGCCTTTAGTAAATATTTGATCAGGCAGTTTACAGCTATTTTTTTGACTTCTTACTCCTGAGAAACCGGAAGGTCAGCTAGAGGCGACAGCTTAGGACCTTCTCAAGTCTCTCTATGAGCATGAGCCTAGCCTTTACATTGCATGTAGCCTTCTAGATTTCTAGGAACATCTGAGTCTTTCTGATTGCAAATGAGAATGAGGTATCAGATGGTAGTTGATACAAATACTCTAAAAATAGACTGTGGCAGCAGTGATTTCCCGGCTCTGTAAATATACTAAAAATCATTTAGTTGCACACTCAAAAGGAATGAATTTTACAATATGTGAATTATACTTCAATAAAGCTATAGAGGAGGAGGAAAAGGAGAATTGCAGAATTCTGCTTGGTGGTATTATCAAAACTTGCTGAGTGAAACCTTCCTAAGGCAGGGAATGAGTCTTCAACCTCAGGAGACTTTACTTTGGGAGCTCACATTCATACAGAACTAGCTGAGTTTTCATTGTATGGATTAAATATAAATATAAATATACATATATTTGATTAACAAAATTCCAGGTTGAAATTATTTTAATTCTAAAATTTTAAGGCATTTTGCTTCATTTTCCAGCAGGCTATATTAATTGGTTTTTAATTCTACAAAGTTCAGTGACATTCAGGTTTCCAGTACTTATAAATGGCCTTGTTTTGGTTTGCTTTTTGTTTTTGCTGTTACTGGCTTTGGAAGTATTTTGATTGTGTGTTTATCTTTGCTTTTTAAAATTTCCTAATGTATCTTTGTGTAGGTTTTTTTCAACTTAATTTTTCGCCCCCTGGGCAGTTGGTGTACTTTGGTTCTTCCGATGTGGAATTTTGTGGATATTTCTTTGATAATTTTCTCATCTCCATCTTCTCTATTTTCTTCCTGAAATGTCAGATACTAGTGATATTAGTCTACTTGATTCTGTAATTTTCTTATATTTTCTTTCTTATTTTCCATCTTCTCACTGTTTTGGTTTTGCTTCCTAATAGCTTTCCCCAGTTTCTTTATCTGGCAGCACAGTCCAGAGAACAACTTGGAATTGAGTGTAGCCACTAGTTCTTTTAAAAGCTACAAGTAATTTCCATCACTGGAAAATTCTTATTCAGCTTTTCTATGTGGCACTACAGCAGCAAGAGCTGCCCAGTCTGTCCCTCTCTTTTTCATTCTCTAAGTTCAGAATCCTTAGCCTGCAGTGCCTATTCCTTTTTAAAAGATCTTTATTGGGGCACCTGGGTGGCACAGTTGGTTAAGCATCTCACTCTTGATTTCAGCTCAGGTCTTGATCTTAGGGTCCTGAGATTGAGCCCTACGTTGGGCTCCCTGCGCAGTGTGGAATCTGCTTAATATTCTCTCCCTTCTCTCTCTGTTCCTTCCGCCACTAAAATAAATAAATGTAAAACAAAACAAAAACAAAAACCCAAACAAAAGATCTTTACTGAGGACTAATTTACATACTGTAAAATACACCATTTTAACTATAGTATATACTTTATTGTGTTTTAAAGTAAATTTGCAGAGTTGTGTGACCATTTGAACAGTATGGTTTTAGAACATCCATATCACCACAAAAAGCATCCTGTCTACATTTACAGTCAGCACCCATTCCCAGGCAACTAATATTAATCATTGTCTTTCTCTATTGATTTGCCTTTTCTGGACATTTCATGTAAATGTAATCATACAATAAATCTTTTACATATGGCTTCTTTGACTTAACATAATGTTTTTCTGGCTCATCTATGTTGTAGCACTTATCAGTAGTTCCTTCATTTCTATTGTTGAGTAAGTATGTTCATTGTATGGATATACCACATTTTGTTGATCTATTTCCTGTTGATGGACATTTTTGTTGTTTTCAATTTTGGAAAGCATGAATAATGTTCCTATGAACATTCCTGTAAAAGTTTCTGTATGGACATACGTTTTCATTCTCCCGGGTAGAAGTGGGATTCCTAGGTAACATGGTAAATGTATATGCTCAATTTCATGACACATTTTTTCCAAGTGACTATCACCAGAAATATCTGGAAATTCTAGATGCTTTTAGTCCTTGCTAACACTTGGTATTGATAGTTCATATGATTTTTTAGTTATAGCAATTCTAAGAGGTACTGATTTCCAAAGTACTATAAACCCAGCAGTTTCACTACCGGTTTTCTACCAGAGAGAAATGAAAAAAAAAAATGTGTCCACAAAAAAACTTAGAGTATATCCTTTTTATCCAAGGTGTCAAATGTTGGCTTGAATAATATCTCCTATTTTCTATTTAATATCTGTACAGTCTGAGGTCAACCCCTTTTTAAAAAAATTATGTATTTTAGAGAGGGAGAAGGGAGGGGTGGTGCGGAGAGAGGGAGAGGGCAGAGAGAATCTTAAGCAGAGCTGGACATGAGGCTTGATCCCATGTCCTTGAGATTGTGACTTGAGGTGAAACCAAGAGCAGGACACTTAACTGTGCCACCAAGGTGCCCCTGGACAACCCATTTTTGATCCTCGGCATTTGTTTTTTGTGTTCTTTTCTGCATCAATTAATCTAGTCTCAGATTTGTCAAATTCATTTCTCTTTTTCAAAGAACCAGTTTTTTTGGCATTTTAATTTTACATATTTTCTATTTTGGTGATAGCTACTTACAAATTTCTTTCTATACTTATGGTTTTATTCTTCTTTTTCTGGCATTTTAAAATGGATTTTTAGGTCATTTGTTGTAGATATTTTCTTAGAAGAATTTATACATTTCTATTGGAGCACTGCTTTAGATATAATCCACAAATTTTGATGTTATAGTGTCATTCACTTTAAAATATTTTATTTCATTATTTTACCTTTGACTTGTGAATTATTTTAAAGTATGCTATTTAATTTCTAAAATACTTCAAGTTTTTCTGGATTTATTATAGATTTCATAATTTTGTTATCAGAGAATATAGTCTATATGATTTCAAGTCTCTTAAGTTTATTTCTTTAGTATTGTTTTATTGAAATACAATTGACATATACATTATATTAGTTTGAAGTGTACAACATAAAGATCCAAAAATTTGTATATTTTGAGAAATGACCATCTCAGTAAGGCTACTTAACATCTGTCACCATACATAGTTCCAAATTTTTTTTCTCCTGTTGTACTCTCAGCAACTTTCATATTTGTGGTACAATATTATTAACTATAGTCACCATCGTGCATATTATCCCCATGACTTACTTATTTTATAACTGGACATTTATACCTTTTGACCTCCTTCCCCACTTTGCATATGTTCCACCCCTGACTCTGGCAACCTCCAATCCGTTCACAGTGACCTGTAACACTTTTTTTTTTTTTTTTAAGATTCCTTGTAAGTGAGGTTGTGCCATATTTGTCTTTCTCCATTTGACATATTTGACTCCACTTAAAACTAAGTTCATCCATATTGTCACAAATGACAAGATTTCATTCTTTTTTATGGTTGAGTAATAAATATTTTATTGTGTATAATCTATATACACCACACTTTCTTTACCCATTCCCATATCAGTAAACAGGTTGCTTCCATATCTTGGCTATTGTAAATAATGCTGCAGTGAACGTGGGGTACATATATATTTTTGAAATACTGTTTTTATTTTTTTGGGTAAACACCCAGAAGTGGAATTGCTGGATTTTATATTTCTATTTTTAATTTTCTGAAGAATCTTCAATACTTTGTTTCATAGTGGCTGTACCAGTTTACATTCTCACAAATTGCATGAGTTTCCTTTTCTTCATATGCTTGTCAATGGTTTTTTTTTTTTGGTCTTTTTTATATACCAGCTATTCAAACTGGTGTGAAGTGAAATGATAGCTCATTATTGTTATGATTTCTATTTCTCTGATGCTTAAATGTTGAGCATAATTTCATGTGTCTTTTTGCATCTGTAAGTCTTTGGACAAATGTCTATTCAGGTTCTCTGCCCATTTTTTTTTTTTTTATTTCTTTTCAGCGTAACAGAGTTCATAGTTTTACACCACACCCAGTGCTCCATGCAATGCGTGCCCTCCACAATACCCACCACCTGTCTCCCCCAACCTCCCACCCCCCGCCCCTTCAAAACCCTCAGGTTGTTTTTCAGAGTCCATAGTCTCTCATGGTTCATCTCCCCCCCAATTTCCCTCAACTCCCTTCTCCTCTCCATCTCCCCATGTCCTCCGTGTTATTTGTTATGCTCCACAAATAAGTGAAACCATATGA
>PISX010009609.1:0-74760 GCA_004024625.1 Mellivora capensis
AAAAAAAAAATCCTGGGTTGGAAAAGATTTCATTCACTCCTTATTGAAACTCATCTGAAATGAACCAAACCAATTGAGCAAAAAGAATATTCTAAAGAAAAAGAAGTCCTTCCTGATCTCCAGTCTCAACAACCCCTACACCATCATAATTCTTACTCTGTACGTCAGTTTTTCAGATTTAAACACTTTCTGTGTCAGCCTGTGAATGCAAATATTGACAGTCAAATAACGTGGCATGAAGTCTGCTTACCAGGAAAATCTAAAACTGTAACAAGCTTTAGAGGTTAACTATTTTGTTAATTACCGAGTCTGGATGAATATCAGAACCACTTGAGAATGGTTTATTTTAAACCATATCTTCTCCCGATCCCTAGCCCCAGACATTCCAATTCAGACTTCTCTTACAGCCCTAAAACCACATTTATAGGAAATGCTGCAGGTAATCGTGATAGAGCAGGCCCTGGTCTCTTTGAGAACCACCGATCTAGTCCAACACCTTATGCAATGTGGGGGTCTCCTCTCCAAGATACCACCCCATCTGTCTAGTCAGTGCCGCACCACTAAAACCAGGGCGCTCACCCTTTTGAAGTCTGCTTGTTTCACCTTTTCGTGGCTTAAATTATTAGAAAGAGCATTCCTGTGTGGAGTCAAATAACCAAAGTCTTTCAACTCCTTGTACGTCACTTATTATAGGCCCAAAGTTTGTGCTGCAGCGCTAACAGAATTCCCTTCCCGCAAGTCTTCCAATTTCCAGAGGCAGCTACGGCACTCTCGCAAGTCTTCATTTTTCTAAGCTCAACCAACCTATTTTGGCTTCATAAAACACTATTGCTAAGTCCCTCACCAGTTACTTCAATGGCTCTTCCTCAATGACAGTCCTTACAGAAGAACGTTCTGGATCCTGTCCGGAGCAGCACTTCGTTGTTTTCTCACAGACTGAACTTTGCCCGAGATGTGTGAACTCACAGGCCGTGTTTCATCCTTGTTACCCATCGCCTTGCATTTCATAGTCTGAGGCTAACGTCGTCCTCCCGATCCTGTGTGAAGTACTCAAGGAGGACCCAGAAGCCAGGGAAAATGGTCCCATTCTGAGGAGTTAATAACTTCCTGCCCGGGAAGGAACCTACGTAAGTGAACAAACTTGAAAATGGTGCACAGTGTCCACCCAAGGGCTTCAAACGAATGACACTCGGGAGACTGAACACGGGTTTCGGGATGAGGCTGTGAGCTCTTTCATGGCCTCTGACAGAAAGAGCTCCTAGTTAATAGTAGTTTTTGATTAAAAAAAAAAAAGAAGAAGATGCCAACTATCCCCGTAAAATGTATATAAAAATTTTAAGTGCCTTCTTGTCTTAAAAGTTTAAAATCTAAGAAACATGTGCAATAGTCAAGACTGTTCCTTCCTTCTCAGGATGTCGCTAGCATTGCTTCCCAAGTACTCCGAATGCCATCATCCAAGTAAAAGGTGGGAAAGAGAGGGTTAATTCAATTGCCTTTATTACAGAAAGAACCGTTTGATGAGATATGACCCCTCTGCATATTTTAATGGAAAACTCTGACCAATAAGGGAATTGCACTAACACCAGCCAACACCAACTGTTTCATTCATGGAACTGCACACTTAGCAGAACTTGAGAAACACAGGAAATCCCTCACTTTCACAAATGAGGGAAAAGCGCCATTTCAAGGATGGCAGGTGGTTTCTTCGAGGGAAAACAGCCCACGAGCAGGAGGGGAGGCCCGATCCCAGGTCTCCTCTCCACCAATGGCTTCCTGTCCCTTTTTCTGTGACCAAGGACAAGCAAAACTGTCGCCCTCTCAACATCCTCCTCAACTCTGCTCCCATCGTCACTTACCTTCTCAAATCCAAAATCTGTTGCTACATTTTGCTTGGGAGCTTTTTAAGGGAAAGGGTAGACCAAACAAGTACAAGGTGGTTAATTCTTATGAAATCCTGGCACATCTATTCTACCCACAGTCTCCAACGGATGCTTCTACACGGCTAGACACCACATTCAACCTCATTCAGCCTCAGGATCCCCTCTACCTTAGCATCACAGGGACCGACTAGGGTTATGAGCACCATGGATTCAAACCACAATTCTAAAGCTGCAAAGCAACCGGTAAACAATCTCCAACAGCTCCCCACTCCTCCCCACTGCACACCTACACACCCCTCCATCAACCTGCTCATTGACTTCGTCTGAAGCCCCGCAGTTAATCCACACCCTTACACGGAACTCAGGAAGAAATGCACCTACCTTGTGGCCTCTTGCTGTAGCCATGACACATTTGGCACATAGAACATGACTCCGAAGAAAAGCAGAGGCTCGTTAGCAAATTTGTCCAGATGTTTCTTCAGAGGTTTCTCCAGCTCCACCCATCGTGCTTGCTGGCTCTTGCTGAGAAACCAAAGGCCAAAGTAGTGCGTCTATAGATAAAAGGGTAAAACAGCATCAGTTTTGGCTTGTTGGGGAGGTGGGGAACCCATGACGGCACAGGAGAGCAGGACTCCAGCACCTCGTGCCACATCTGGTCTCCCAGCTCAAACACGAGGATCCAGCTTTGACTTCTAACTTTGGGGCAAGCTCAAAGAAAGCATACGCACACAGTCTATACCGAGTATCGTACCCACGGTTACTGCTGGACCACGTAGGTACCGGTGCTCCTGTGTTTGGTAAGGGGGTGGGGGCAGGGTGGGGGCAAGTGTTGGCTTTTCTCCTAGGCTCCCAAGGCTAACTTTCCCATGCCTTCTGAGCGCCTCACAGTCTCATGAAGAACATGCTGGCAAAGGCAAACACATTTCTTGCACCTGCTGCAAAGTAACTTATTACTCAACTCCTAAGACAAAACCTTCTGCCTGCTGAAGGCTTCCACATTGTAGGCTATTTCCACACACCAGTTCCAGAGTTTAACAGAAAACGGATTCACTCGTTTTGAGTTTTATGAAGTACTTTGAAAAACATCGGCCTCTCCCACTTCATTATACATGAACTACAGCAAATCTCTCCCCAACATCAGGCTTTGAGAATGGAAGGATGTCTTCACAGCTGCCACAGGAGCCCCTGGTGGCTGTTCTTGGCAGATTATGGTGGGATTTGATAGATGAAAGTGAGATTTTCACCCTTAGACGTGAAGCCTCAACCAGTTTAGTTTTGAACAACGTGCTAAATGATTAAAACGGGTACTTTTATGCATCCAATCCTGTCTTTACATTAATTCATGCTAGGATTTCAGGATTAGCACAACAATCACCAAAAAATAGATCACTGCTTTTGAAATATTCTTTTATATTTCAATTACAGCTTAGAACGGTTTACAGCACACCTGGAAATCTGCCTTCAAAAGAATGTTTTCATTGCAATGTTTAATTTCCAAAGGCATTCTTGTGCCGATGTTCCCACTGCAGCTGGCTGTCTCCTCAACGAGACCACAGATCAATCCTTGCCACAACCCTACCAAAATCTGTAATAAAAGTTTTGACTCTGAGTTCACTAGAAAACCAGACATGTCCTTGCTTAAAGGACCCACATACTCTACAGGACATTTGCAAATGCACGTGCCTTCAGAGGAGAACAAGGACTTCATCAGCTTAACTCCATGAGGTTCTAAAGGGCAAGTTCACGGGAGGAATCTATGCATTTCTTGAGCAACAGAATGCCAGAAAACAGAGCCAACATTCGATTTCCATCAGCTTGGACCAATTGCTTGAGTGAATTCTGACCCTACCATTCACTTTCCAGCTTCAAGGGAGTGTTAGTTGTTCCAATGTGATGGATGATGTAGAGGAAATGAAATGTGGCTGGACAGAAGGAAAACAGGCTGTGAAGTCCATTCCTCTCACGGCGTTTGTACTCACTGTCTTAATAACTCCATACAAGTTGCTGAGCCTGCAGAGTGCCAAAACTTTCTCATCTGTAAGATGGGGATGATGCGTACAGCCATCACCCACAGACTGTGAGGGGCATAAATGAGATCATGTCTTGAACTGTGCGCACAGCACACGTTAATAACTACTACAGCAGTGGAGCTGAAGTGGAGCTTTCTGTCACTGTTACTGTCATCATCATCACCTTCATCACCACCATCATCACAACCACCACCACCACCACCACCATCACCACCACCATCAACACCATCATCAACACCACCATGACTATCACCAACACCATGACCACCATCAACACCATCACCACCATCAACACCATCACCACCATCAACACCATCACCACCATCATCACCACCACCATCAACACCATGACCACCATCAACACCATCACCACCATCATCACCACCACCATCAATACCATGACCACCATCAACACCATCATCACCATCATCAACACCATCATCACCATCACCACCACAACCATCACCACCACCATGGGTAAATAGAAGCAGACAACCCTCAAGAGTCTTTTTCACCAGCATTCCTGGCATGTCTATGAACCACAGAATTAGAAAACAAGTTATCTGAAAATAAATGAGAAAAAGCAGGCAAAAGGAGAAGCTGGAAGGCCTATAAATAACATAAAAACATAAAAGTTTTAAGAAAAAGATAAATCACAAAATAGTGCCTCCCCTAAGATTTTATTTAGAGGCTTATGGGTGTTAGGGGACACTGGAATATCACCCTGATGCTGTCCTAGGGGATCTATGATATAGGCTTAAGCCAACCTGAAAATGAGGTAATCTGGGTACTTAATTTAATAAACTGTCTGGAAAGGGTCCAAGGCAATTCTGCCTTCTACTGAATTCCTGTATGGTGCACAGGGTATGCCACTGCCTTTCGGGTGGCTAGGAGTGAGTGCATAGAATAAATGAGGTAATATATGTAAATAGTTACATGCTATGTAATAGTTATTTTCATTGGAAAAGAGCCCTTTCATAAGCCTGGGTGGAGAAAGGGAAGACAAGCTTTGCAATTGCTCAACAGGTCAAACCATGATTTATTAACTTTCACTAAATGCAGTTCTGACATTTGGGGGTATAATTTCATGATCCATACTTCATTCAAATGGCAACATGCACTCCAATGAGTAACATTCAAAACAGAATGGGTCCACTGCATCTACACTCTATAATCAATTTTGCCCCCCTCCCAAAACAAGAATTTTTTTAATTTTTACTTTACTGCTCCTGTGCTTTCAAGGCTAGTATTTTAAATTTCCTTTTCTCACTCCAACCCACCCAATCATTAAATCAGACCTGATCTTCCCCCAAAAGCATACTAAGAATGTTCCATGGCAGACACACCACTTGCATGTACACAGATACAAGCACTCACGTGCCTAAGATGAAAAGGAGGATGAGGTACAAGAGAAATCACAGTAACAGTCTTGAGCCACAATGAAAAGCACAGAGCTGTGAATCACGACATAAACCACTTCTACTGCAAAAACCTAATTCATGGCATAAAGTGTTTTTGTTGCTGCAATTGGTATTTTGCAGAGGACACAGAATATTTGAGTGACCCACTATGCATTTATCCAATGAGATAATTACATAACTACTCAAGAAATGGGGCTTCCAGCACAAGGGTGAACTGAGAAAGGCAGGTAACCTGGAAGATATCAGAATAACCTAATTTTAGAGATGCTGAATTCTGTTATCTCGTGGGAAAGGAAATCCATTTACCAGATCTCCATCAGGTAACTTCCTCCATTGCCACCCTACCACCTCGGCCGTTTTTCCTCTAGCTATATCCTCCCCTGGAGTATTCAACAGAGAAGAAAGACCCGGTCTCAAAGTTTTCCCTGCATGGGTTTATTCTGCCATGTCTACACAGTGGCTCCCAGGAAAAGGCACAAGAAACGAACATCTCCCTGAAACTAGCAAGGTGCACTGATCAACCTCCTGTGTATTAGCCAAGGGACCATTAACCCCATCAGGATGCCCAGCTGGGACCACACCAGGCTGGCTCATAACTGACTTGCCAACTTAAAACTCCCGCTGAATCCTGAAAGCTGAGTTCCCCTGCTAACCACTGCCACATAGTTCAGGAGACCGTGGTAGGGTGATTCCAAATAGAAACCACCTCCTCCCTGACCCAGAGGATCCCATCCTCTCGCCTGAGTAAGTCCCCCAGGTGCTTTTATTTCTCTCTGAAGCTGCAAACCTAAGCCAGGTCCAGCTAATCCTCATGATCTTCTGGGTGAGCTATAAATCCCATTTAATTTCTCTGGTTTTCCTTGGAAAACAGGTCTGGTGCTTTGGGTTCTGCAATGAACTCACTGCAATGAGGAAAAATAGACAGAAGAGCTGGTTCCCAGGGAAAGGAACCGTATCTCTGAAGCAAGGACTAAAAATGCACTACTAGGAAACAGTGTGAGGAAAGACACACACTGACATGACATTTTCATACGAGTGGTTTCCCGGTCTGTTTGGTTGGGAGTTTTTCCACTTCAATGGAGGAAGCAGAAATGTATGCATGCAATCAAAATATGCTAGTTTTCAGGGCAGATTGGTGTGTGAGTATTTTAGGACCAAAGGAAGATCCCTCTTCAGTACCAAGAAGATTATTTTAGGGAAGAAAGGCCTTTAAAAATAGTTTGGGTTTTTGTCGTTTGTTCATTTACCTGGAGAGATGGTGGTATCCCCCATGTGAGCTATTATTAATAGGAAAAGATTCTTTGAGGATTTTGTTTTTCCAGTTTTGCAACCAATGGTACGGCTTTGATGCTATTTGCAAGGGTTACAGATGTAGCCTTGGCAATTACCAAGGATTAAACCCATGATCTTATCTCAAGCATTTTGAAGAGTTAATCATCCAGAAGCAAGAGTTTAAAATATCTTGCATTACGTTGCCTGTCATAGCCAGCACTTTGGTTGTAAATTAAGAGAGAGTTGGTATGCCTCCACATAAAATAGATGGGAATTACACACCAGCTTTAAAACTTTCACTGAGGCATGGAAAACGCTTCAAAAGATGACTAGAAGCAGACTCTGAAACAGCACCTGATGCCATTTCATTCCAAAGGCTTTGGAAAATAAACCATTGGACAGGACTTGGAGGGTGGCAGCGAACAGCCTATCTGCATCCACCTCAACTCTGGGCAGGTCTGGGATTTCTGTAACTGACGCGTCTGTAATTAACAACCGCCCCATCTTCCTTTGCCTCGCCCACTTTTCCTAAAAGTATGGGAAAAGAGACTGTAGAGTAACATGGGCCCAAGAAGCAAACCTCACAGCCAAGAGGTGGAAAAATCACTCTTCGGAGGCTGTACGGCTCACTCAAAATATCCAGAAAGATGAAGACTTGTAAATTAAGACGGGAAAGTATTTCACCTGCCATCTCTCTCTCTGTCTAGAAAACAGACTCTGGTGCCAATTTGCCTCCCAGAACTGACGGTGTGCGAACAAGATCTCACGTTATAATCTTCACAAAGACAAAAAGCAATATAAAATTCAAAGACCAGAGATCTCCCAGCAGTCTACTCTTCAGCTGATTCCTGATCGGTGTGATTTTAGTCCTGTGCAAACGCAAACATATACGGATATGGTGGGGCTCAGGCTCCCAGATGCTGCCAGCTCCGCTGTTACCAGGCCAGGCAATGAGGTATTCCAATGAACTAAATACTTGCATCATCGCACGTTATGTTACCAATGCCCACAAAATTCACATAAAATCAAACCACAGAAATGTCCTTAATGTAACTTAGCTTAAGCTGGTTAAGATTCAGTATCTTTATAAATTCTAGCCATTAGTGAAAACAACAAAATGTGGGACATTTCTACTGTAGTCCATAGCTTGGGACAAATCTCCTTTTAGTAAAAACGAAAACAAATTTGCAAAAGAAAAAAGGGATAAGTCTGAGGACCATCATCCACCCTATGATAATATTAGGGCTTTTTTTTTTTAAGTCTCCTTTAGAAGCCAGGGCTCTTAGTCTAGCCATAGGAGAGGGCCAAGAGTTAATGAATTCGCCATTCCCAAGAGCAAATTTCCTGATAAAGCAATGGTTCTGTCTTGAATAGAGTTTAGCCGGGAAGGTACCTTTGTGAAAGTATTTATTCCTACTCCATTTATTATTCTTTGGTTAAAAGCAGAGTCAGGAGGGGCGCCTGGGTGGCTCAGTGGGTTAAGCCTCTGCCTTCGGCTCAGGTCATGATCTCAGGGTCCTGGGATCGAGGCCCTGTGTCAGGCTCTCTGCTCAGCAGGGAGCCTGCTTCCCCTCCCCCCGCCCCGCCTCTGCCTGCCTCTCTGCCTGCTTGTGATCTGTCAAATAAATAAATAAAATCTTAAAAAAAATAAAAAAGCAGAGTCAGGAATATCCCTAAAGGAAATAATTCCAGCATATTTCTATATTTTATTGGAATTCTTAATATTCTAATACAGTTCTTCATACTCCTTATTCTTATTAACATGGCCTCCTTGCCTTTCTTAGAAGAGTACTGTTTAACAGAAATATAATGTAATGCCCATATTTGATTTTAAATTTTCTAACAGCTACATTAAAAAAGTACAGAGAAGTGAAATTAATTTTAATAAATTTTACTTAAAATAATAGTCAAAATAGTATGCTTTCAACATGTAGCCAATATAAAAGTGATTAAAGAGCTATTTTAACTTTTACCGTACTAGATTTTTGGAATCTGATGTGTATATTACAGTAACTGCACATCTCAGTTCAACCTAGCCACACTTCAAGAGGTCGGTGGCCACATGTGGACAGTGGCTACCATATTGGACAATATCGTCTTAATCACTGTTCAAGAAACTGAAAGATACTGGCTCAGTGTGTGATCGCAGTTTCTAACAATTCCAGCCACCTAAAAATGAAACAAGCAGACTTAAAAAAGGGCAAGAGCCCGCTCTTTGGAGGTGTTGTGGCAGAGTCCAGAGAGCCCACGTGGCGTCTCACAGAGGAGACACACTGAGTCCTTCCCATGTGCCAAGCTCTGTAATACTACGTCAACACTACAAAAACTAACTCTTTTAATCCTCCCCAAAACTCACGGAGGTTACTATCCTCACCATCTCTACTTACAGAGGAGGAGACGGAGGCCCAGAGCCGCCAAGCAACAATCCAAGATTACCAAGGTAATGCGTGGCAGAGGCAGGGCTCAGACTCAGGTCCACGCTCACATTCATAGCCATCAACCCCGCTGCTTCTCCACGCATTTATTTTCTAAATATGAGAATCGGACATAAGACACATTGTTTTAGCTATTTCTCTCTTAAACTAGGTCAGTGATTTTCAGCTTGTACAGGAAGGTAGGAAGGGCACAAGGACACAGGGTTGCAGGTATCCATCCCCTCTGCAAAAGAACAGCTCCATTTTATACACTGAATTCCACCTACGATCTCATTCAGAAATAGGAAAAGGGTGACGTCCATAAATCCAAACATGTTTTAACCACATTATCAGAATTCTAATTTTCTGAGTCTCTTTTCCTTAATAAGAGTTCCTAGGGGCCCCTGGGAGGCTCAGTCGGTTAAGCAGGTTAAGTGTCTGCCTTCGGCTCAGGTCATGATCCCGGGATCCTGGGATCAAGTCCCACATTGGGCTCCCTGCTCAGCAGAGAGCCTGCTTCTCTCTCTCCCTCTGCCTGCCTTTCCCCAGGCTTGCGCTCTCTCTCTCTCAAATAAATAAACAAAATCTTAAAAAAAAAAAAGAGTTCCTAGCCAGAAATTCATACCTATTTTTTTTTTCCTGAACTTAAAACAATTTTTAAAACATGGTTTTTTCCTAAGGAGTCCGTTTTATTTCTTCTTTGCAGGGTTATTGTTCAGTCCACCCAGCTATCTCTCTGTCTCTCCTGTCACCCCATCCTCATTCCTTCTGCTATTCGGTACTTTTCCTAAAATGCAAGGTGTTCATGTCACGCTCCGCCCTGAAACCCTCAGATGGCTTTGAGTCTCGCCGCAGCACTTTATTCTCCAAACGGTTCAAAGGGGATTTAACAGGAGGCTAAAATAATTGTGAAACACTGAGTTCAAAAAAAAAATAGCACGTATGAGGGTGTTTTCCCAAAGCATTTCGCCGCGGCTCCTTTTCTGCGGCTACACAGGCAGCCCGGGAACTCGAGCGGCAGAATCTGCCCACCTGGGCTTGAGGCAGCCCCGCACGGCCAGCGGGTCCCCCTGTGCTGCGGTGTCCCCGTCTGTCCCATGGAGACAGCCACAGGAGCCACCTCACAGAGTTCAGAGAGCTCGGCGAATTGACATGGGGAGGGCGCTCAGCCCAGGAGGCGGCGTGTTAAAAGGTGGCGGTAATTTTAATTATTTTGGTGACACATTTTAGAAACAGAATCCAGTTGAAACTCTCCAGCCACACACATCAAACCGTTCAAAAGCAGACTCCCGCCTGCCTTCCTACACTCCTACCCTCTCCCTGCCGGACCCCTCCGCACGCACGCACACACATGCACGCACACATGCACGCACGCACACACACACACACGCACACACACACACAGATCAGTGCAAAATGAACCCTGCCCTTCCCTGAAAACTCCATGTGCTTTCCTGCTTCTGTACCTCAGCACGGGCTGTTCCCTTTGCTTGGTTCCTTGTCTGTCCTCATCTCTAATCTCCAGGGTTTCTGGGAGCAGGGACCCTCTCCCATCCAGCTTCCCTCAGGCCTTGACTGCATTTGCTGACGCGACGAGCCTGGCCTGGGTCCTCTCGATGCCATCTGAAATGGCAGCAAGCACATCGGTCCATTCAAAACCAGGCGTGGCTCTCAAAGAGTCCGCCACATGGATCCGTGTCCTTATACACTCGTCAAAACCCACCAAATGCACAACACCAAGAATGAGCCCCAACGTAAACTACGGAGCCGGAGGCTACTGATGTGTTAACATGGGTTCATCTGATTGTAACGTATGTTCTACTCCGGTGTGGGGGAGGGTGTGGCACTGGGGGAGCAGGAGGTATACAGGACTCTGTTTTCCCACTCAGTTTTGCTATAAAGCCAAAACGGCTTGAAGAAATCAAATGGATTTTGGGCGCCTGGGTGGCTCAGTGGGTTAAACCTCTGCCTTCAGCTTGGGTCATGATCTCGGGGTCCTGGGATCGAGCCCCGCATCGGGCTCTCTGCTCAGCAGGGAGCCTGCTTCCCCCTCTCTCTCTGCCTGCCTCTCTGCCTACTTGTGATATCTCTCTCTCTCTCTTTCTCTCTGTTAATAAATAAAATCTTTTTTAAAAATCGATTTTTTAAAATGATAAAACAAAGTGACAAAACAAATGATTAGTGTAGATCGAAATTTAAACAAAAATTAATTTTCCTTTCCTAATATAAAACTAATCTATATAAATTGTTTTTTAAAATATTTTATTTATTTATTTGACAGAAAGACAGGGAGAGAGGGAACACAAGCAGGGGGAGTGGGAGAGGGAGAAGCAGACTCCCCGCTGAGCAGGGAGCCCAAAGTGGGACTTGATCCCAGGATCCTGGGATCATGACCTGAGCCAAAGGCAGACGCTTCACGACTGAGCCACCCAGACGCCCCAATATAAAGTCTAGGATACATCTAGACTCCAGAGCACTTCTAATGGCAAAGCCAAATAGCCACCATCATCTGGTTTCCAAGCCTTAATAAAGACTAAACATTTTGCTATATTTTAGATGGATTTTCACTTTCTCCTCTCCATCAGCTCTATTTGGAAAATGACCTGAAGACAAAGAAAGTCAAGTGAGCAGAGCAGACCCTGTGTTCATCCCCTCCTCCTCCTGCTTCCGGGAGAACACAACGTGTGTGTACAGATGAAAAACACAGCCATGGATTGCTTGATCTAACCTTCCGTTTGAGAATAGCTGTAAGTATTGTCTCACAAAAGGCCAGACCTTCGATGTCATCCGTCACAGAACAAAAGCACACAATTTAAAAAAGAAAGTGATCTGCTCTAATGCGGATGCGCCCATTTAGAGTGTGTCAAAATAAAGCCCGTGTTAGCTGTCAACCCCACCGGAGCATCAGAAGATCAATCACAATGCAACCCACACCTGACAGGAGAATCTGGACTAAACCGCTTTGTCCTTTGTGACAACACAGTTGTGGATTAATCCGGGTTTCACCTTTGCCCTCTCGCTGAGCGAAACAAAAGTCTGTTCAGAGTAATTATTACCCTACACGTCTCCAGACACCCTCCCCTGGCACCTCAGACTCTAGCTCTACCTGGTGATTCACGGAGATGCCTTCTTAGCCCCCAAGAATGGCACCTGTCCTTCTGAATCCTTGCATCCTCAAAACCCAACCCCTCATGCGCTGGATGGCCTTGCTTGCTTTTCCACCTGCTGAAGTCCTAGGCATCCTTCAAGTCCCCATTCAGAGAGTAAAGGCTCTGTTCGTCTTTCACCGAACATCCTCTCCCCCTCCCAGGGCCGCCACGGTCAGTGGCACCGACTGTGTACTGCACAACACTAAGGGAAGCTATTGCCTTTCAGGCCTGCCCCTGCACTGCCTTTTAGCATGGATCTTCTTCACTTCACTTAAATGCTGGATTCCTTCTTCACTTCACTTAAATGCTGGATTCCTTCTTCACTTCACTTAAATGCTGGATTCCCCTGCTCACCTGTGCATGGCTTGAAGAAGAATTAAACCCTATTTAACTTCATTCATCAAGTCCTAACACAGTACTTGGCACACTGCGCTTGCTCAAGATTTTATCAATCAAAAATTTTTAAGACACTAAAATTGAGACAATTATAAATGATTAGATGCAGCACTATGCATTTCCCATACTGAATCTCTTTTATTATTTATAATGGCCCCCATATGATACATAAGGCGAGCATGAGTATTCTGTTTTTATAGGTGAGAAAACGGAGGCCCAGAGGAGGGCAGTAACTTTTGCAAGCGCACCTGACTCCTAAGTCACAGAACTGTAATTTGAACCCAAGTTCAAGACGGGAAAGACTGAGCTTACAGCTGCTCAAGTGCATGCTGTAGTGTCTCTCGGTGCACGCGACGAAGGGTTACCCTAATGTGAGTTACTGAGAATACTCAAAAGTGGAATGGTCTATAAACTTTTCGCAAGAAATTTAGACCAGTCTTCTAACCAACCTGTCTCCACACTTGAGGTTTCTCCTTTAACGCCACGCATATATTTAAATATGTACACCCAAATGTGCGACCGACAAGCAAAAAGGAACCAGCGATCAGCCAGCAAGGTCACAGCACTTCCCATGTTTTTCCGCTGGGTCGGCTACCAAGCTGCACGTATGTGTGGGACGGGGAGTCTCCGTCACAGGAAAATACTCTTCGAAGGAAGCCCCAATCACAGAAACCAAAGCATAAACACCAAGACTGGCAGGAGACAGCAGTGCTCAGGTGACACAGTCCCCGGGAGGATGGCAGTCGGCCTGCGGAGGACACCAAGGGGAGAGAAGACCTTCCCAGACCCCAATTCCTGTATGGATGCGGCGAGAAGGTGGACCCCGAGGGGTGTGTGGAACGACATCACACCCCATCACTTCCAGCAAGCCCTCCCCCCGCATACCACCACCCTGACGTGGCCGGCGACGGGGGCACAGGGCCTAGGACAACCACAGAGCTTCTCCTGGTCCTCAGATCTCAAGGGCTTGCAGTCCCTTCCGCGATGGTAACCACTATATCACATCACCTTACACACACACGCACACACACACACACACACCCCACCCCCCACCCCCGCCAGGGAGGGGTGGGGAGGTTCTCACCAAAGCCTCTTCCCCCGAATGTCTGAATGTCCGTAAGGCTAGGACAAGCAGGGCGTGCTGGCATAAAGGACATACCCCTCCTAGGAGTCTCGATCTGAAGAGTGAGAACGTGACCATGACCCCTTCACGGTCAACCCCAGTTTTGCATAAGGCCTGAAGGAGTCTCACTGGCGGCGCCAAGAAAAGGAGGGTCAGAAGCATCTTGAACAAAATGCCCATTTACAAGCTCCCATAAAAAGCCTCACTGGTCATGGTCCTTTTAAATGCTTTTCCAGTTTTGCCCCCTCTTTGAAGAGGAAAATATAAAAACAAACAAAAACTACAAGCAGCCGCAGCTGTCCCCTCCGTGGGCGGTTTCTCCCGGATGGGCCGCTGGAATGCCAGGACGCCAGCTCAAGGGTTTGAAGGAGAGACAATGACCTGAGACGCTCCCCCAAAAACCTCCTCACCAGTGGGAACAAAAGGGTAGCCACCACCCCCTGCAAGCTCTGGGCGGGGTCCTCACTTGTCACTTGTCACAGCAGGCACCGGGCCAGGCCTCCTGATGCACAGAAGTTGTGAGACCGAGCCCACACCACGGACAGCAGGATCCTTCTACCCCCCGCCCTGGGGCTGGAAAGCCGGGCAGGTGCCAAGGGCAGGTGGCCGATCCCCTCAGTGAGCTCTGGCTCAGACCCCCCTCCCTCCCGCACACACGCTCTTACCTCCCGCAACTCCAGCCTCTGGGCCACCGCCTCCAGGCACTCCTGCCCGGTGCTCTCCACTGACAGCGTGCACTCGATCACATTGCTGTCCAGAAGGCGGATCCGTGTGACAAAGCAGTTCTTGCTCAGGACGTTGTAGCGCCGTGTCCGGCGGAGCTTCAGGCCGAAAGGCATGGCGATGTGGCCCCCCGACGCCGCCTTCCTCTCCTGGCGCCCACGTCCCTGGGACGGCCTTAGCAGCTTCGTGACTGGTCGATGACACTATGGCACGTGATCCTCCAGACGCCGAGAAAGGTATCCATGCCCAGCGCGGCCCTCCGGAGGACGGCTGCAAACGGAAAAGCAGCAAGGTCACTGGCCGCGGGGGAAGCTAGAGGTGCCGGGCATGTACCCTGCACTCGCCAGCACACAGCCCTGGACGGGGGGAGCATGCGATTCAGGAACCGGCAAGTTCTGCAGCTCCCAAGTGTTCGGGCGGAGCCCATGTTCTTTACCTTATCTTTTTTTTGGGGGGGGGCGGTTCTGACAAAATACACTCGAAGGATGAGGACACCGAGGGTCAGATGAAAAGAACTCACCCAAGGATGCAGAGAGTGAATGGCAAAGCCAGAATTCACACCAATGTCTGTGCAACTTAAACTCACATGCCTTTTTCACGGCACCATCCTGTCCACTCAGGAAAG
Organism: Mellivora capensis; assembly: GCA_004024625.1. Lineage (NCBI taxonomy): Eukaryota > Metazoa > Chordata > Mammalia > Carnivora > Mustelidae > Mellivora > Mellivora capensis. Next base: position 15,034 of record PISX010009609.1, read on the forward strand.
CAGTAGGATTGGAATGTGAGCGCTGTTTAACTTCTAAATAGATTATCTCATTCTGACCTCACTAACAACCCGGTGGTGTAGATTTTATGATCCCCCTTTCACAGAAGAAAGAAGTGAGGTTCGAGGATTTCAGTGACTCGCTGATCCTGAACTTGGGGTCTTATCTTGTTCCTCCTCCCTCTTTGCAACACTGCCTCCTTTTCATGAACAGGTGTCCTTATTTTTATTTTAATACTTATTCTGTTATCGGCTTTATCTTCTTATTTACTTTATAAACTAGAATGGAGGATAGAAAACATTTTAAAAAGTTTCAAATACATGAATCCTTTTGTGTATTTAGTATCACAGTTCTTGATGTTTTTCTTTACCCGACAGTTCGATGGGTGGAACCACCGGACCATCATTTTGTTCTCTAACAAAACACTTGATGCAGAAGCCTGGTCACCAAACTGCAGATAATTTAACTTACTAATAATGAGATGTACTCACAGCCTGATGTCCCACCAAAGTTGACTGACAACACGATAGCCATGGAGAACACGAGAATAAAACAGTAACAACAAAAGTGGATTTACCGGTCCACCCTGAGCCAGCTACGCTCCACTATCTTCCAAAGAAGTCAGGAAGGTCCAGAGCGCCTTTCTGTTCCACTCTCGCTTCTCCGTTGAGCTCAAAAGACCATCTCCTGCTCACGTGAGTGCTCCGCTAACTTGATTCCCTAACTCAAGCAGATTCAGCTCCACCTGTCTTCACCCTCTTTGTCCACAGAATTACCTCTGAGCCTCTGGACACTTAGATGGGCAAATAAGGATAACTACCTAGAAAAATTCCTGAATTAATAAATAAAGTGGCTTTAATTTTTAGAAACCACTCCCTGCCAGTACCCGAGGCCTTACCGAGGTTGTCAGGGCACAACCCTACAACATTGCAAAACACACTCCCCAGACTCCCTCGGCCAGTCTTTGATGCCTGCCCTCCGGCACATTCCTTAGCATGACAGGTATGTTTTATGATGGCTTAAAATACACATGCTAGAGACTGGGGCTTGGTAAAATCTATTAACGTTTCTAAATCACTTTGGGTTGGGAGACTGTCATGTTTACCTCTAAGGCAGCCAACCGGACCATCTGAGAGTTGCAGGAAAGATAATGTAGGGACCCACCCAAAAAAGCAAAAAAGAGAGAGCCCGAATTCAAATACAGAGCCCTTGAGAGTTGACCACTCACACATTCATTGCCTCACTCATTGAAGCAATGACTCTGAGATTTAACTCGTATATTAACCAGGGAGCCTCAAAGAAAAATATTTGCTCTGTGGGCACAAGCCACATTTCTAGTCCTGGGCCAGGTACTTTATATTTGGGTGTGTCTCACCTTAAACACCTATGAAAGAATGTGGCTGGCTGGGTACACATTGATCCCAGCCACTATTAAAAACAATCCCTGCTGTATATTCTACAGGATGCCATCCATAATGCACAGTTATTGAAATAAAAAGTAAATGTACACAAAGATGATTCCAATTTTTATAATAAACGAGAACATGCAAAGTAACGGGAAGAATGTAAGTTCACTAAAAGGATGAACAAGGGCTAGCTAGTAGAGGTGATATTAAACAAAACCCTCAATACTATATACTATTTCTAAACAGTTGTAACATTTTGCAATTGCCTTATATTATTTTTGTGAATAAAGATCAGCATATTTTAAATATGTTAGCTACTAAAAATGGTAGGTCAGAAGCAACACCTGACAATCTGGTAATATATCTCCTAGAAAGTACCTATTGCAAAGATTTTTTAAACTATTTAAATCTTCAATTTGTAAGAAACTTGCCTAGTAAGGTATCAAGAAAAAAGTTATAAGAAAACTTGTCTGAAAAGTCAGTATTGTGAAACAAAAATACTGAATGGAGGTAGAGGGGGGACCCTTGGGTAAAAGAGATTTAGGACTTCTAAAAACAAAATGCGGGGCACCTGGATGGCTCAGTGGGTTAAGCCTCTGCCTCAAGTCACAATCTCAGGGTCCTGGGATCAAGCCCCCATCGGGCTCTCTGCTCAGCGGGGAGCCTGCTTCCCCCCTCTCTCTGCCTGCCTCTCTGCCTACTTGTGATCTCTGTCAAATAAATAAATAAAATCTTTTTAAAAATATATAAATAATAAATAAAAATAAAAACAAAATGCAATGTGTGAACTTTAATCAAATCCAGGTTTAAAAAAATAGCTATAAAAGACATGAGACCATTAGGGAAATTTGAAATAGGGAATAGAAATTAGATGACATTAATATATTACTGATCATTTTCTTCCATTTTTGATAGCAGAATTGTGCTCACCTAACAGAATGCTTCAGGAGATGCCAATGGATACATCTGGGGTAAAAATATAATATCTGCAACTGACTCACCAATGGCTTAAAAAAAATACATATATATACACGAATTCAGAGTTGAACAAATATGACAAAACATTAAGAGCTGTTGAATCGAGATGGTGGGTGTACAGGTAGGTATTCACTGCACTGTTCTTTCGGCTTTTCTGTATACCTAAAAATGTTCAAAAGATTAAAAAAAAAAAAAAAAGCAACCCTCAATGCCAGTACTAAGCATAGTCCTTACCGCTCCATTGAAATGCAGCTGCCTCTTTCAATAGAGTTCTCTGATCCCTCCCATCAAAGTATTCTTTCTTTGTCTGAACTTCCACATCATTTCTGCGTATTTTAACATACCAATCCAACCTGTGTTAACAGTGTGGAGCTTCCCTATGACCCTGCAACTGCACTACTGGGTATTTACCCCAAAGATACAGATGTGGTGAAAAGAAGGGCCATCTGTACCCCAATGTTCATTTCAGCAATGGCCACAGTTGACAAACTGTGGAAAGAACCAAGACGCCCTTCAGCAGACGAATGGGTAAGGAAGATGTGGTCCATATATACTACGGAGTATGATGCCTCCATCAGAAAGGATGAATACCCAACTTTTGTAGCAACATGGACGGGGCTGGAGGAGATTATGCTGAGTGACATAAGTCAAGCATTGAGAGTCAATTATCATATGGTTTCACTTACTTGTGGAGCATAAGGAATAACACGGAGGACACGGGGAGATGGAGAGGAGAAGGGAGTTGGGGGAAATCGGAGGGGGAGACAAAAATGAGAGACTGTGGACTCTGAGAAACAAACTGAGGGCTTGGGAGGGGAGGGGAGTGCGGGGATGGGTGATCCCGGTGGTGGGTATTAAGAAGGGCACATACTGCATGGAGCACTGCATGTGGTGCATAAACAATGAATTTTGGAACACCGAAAAAAATAAAATTAAATTAAAAAAAAAAAAAGAAGTGTTAGCACGTTTGACTCTAAACTCCTCCAGAGCCAGAGACCTGTTTTCTCCACGTTTCACACCCACATTTTTCGCCTAAATCAAAAGTTCGTGGCATTTACACCCAAGACTTGCGCAGTCGTAGAGCTGTAACCCTGGGAAGGGCTTCCAGGAGCTCAGTTAAGACACCCCTCACCTCTAGGATGGGCTCCACCCAAATGATTTCAAGTAAACAATCTATGGGACCCTCCTCTGTAAGGATAGGGTTGAAGGAGATGACCTCTTTGCCCCTTTCAGTTTTACCATCTTAAGAGTCTATGAATTATCCGCCATGTTTAGTGCTCAAAGAATCCACAGCACGTGTATCACGACTCCGTCTTGTAACCATTTATACACGCACAGAGTTCCTCACCACATGTAACCCAGCGCCTTCTGTATTTTAAGCCTAATTCCTCTGCTTTGTCCTTGAGAGCCAGAGGGAGCAAGGATTAAGATACACCACCAGACAGTAGATGGGATGTGAAATTTGTAAAAAGCAAGTCCTCCTGGTTAAACAGTCTCCCTCTTGGCACTCTAATGACTTTGCCCATGTGGTTCTCTGGGGTGTTCTCATATTTACTGTCACACGCAAACAACATTATAAAACCTAGAACTAAGTGCCATATTCTCCTAAAAATGTCACAGGTTTATGATGCTTTCGATTTTCCTGACGGAACTGGGTTTTCAAAAGAGATCAAATTAGGGGGTCATCATTCTACTTATTGCAAGATTTGTTTCTTCTTCTTTTTTAATGGAAAGCTTCCTTACAAATAAAGTCACTTGAAAGAGTTTTCTCTACCTACTCTTCAAGAACATACCCAGTAAATAATACCAAGCTGCAAAGGTTGCTGAGACCCATTCATGGAAGTTTAATGGAAGGGACTTTTTTTGTTGTTGCTGTTGTTAATATAGATAGTTAAACTAACAGTGCTGACTTGTGATTTTTTTTTTTTTTCTAAGAACACAGGAACATACTCTAACTTCAAAACATCATCGGCTGGTCCTCTTTTTTAAAGATGTACCTCAGTGAGAAAGGTAGCATTGGGTAAGAGTTAGACCCTAGCCCAATTCAATCAGAGTCGCTGGGAGTAAGAAGCAAATGTGGGGCGCCTGAGCGGCTCAGTCACTAAGTGGCTGCCTTCAGCTCAGGGCATGATCACAGGGTCCTGGGATCGAGTCCCGCACTGGGCTCCCAGAGCCGTGGGAAGCCTGTTTCTCCCTCTCCCACTCCATTTAATGTAGTTGGTAAGGTACTCGAACCCTTCATTTTTTATGTTCCCTCGCTCGCTATGTCTCTGTTAAATAATAAATAAAATCTTAAAAAAAAAAAAAAAAGCAGCAAATGTGAAAAAACAAAAAAATCACAGGTAAAGTACCACCAACTGTCTGACCTCTCTGGCTCCCGAGGTTTTTGTGTCCATGAAGCAGCTGGCGAGTGCACGCTGAAGGCTGCCGGGAGGGAGGACACCGGCGCGCGACAGAAGGCGAGAAGCGCAGTGGAGCAGGGAGGTCCTCTCCGAGGACCAAAGTTGACTCAGGAAACAAAAACACGTGCAAACCTTCCTGAAAGAACCTGCCTGGGTGAATGCCAAGTGACTTCACCTCTCCCAGCCTCAGTTTACTCATCTGTGAAGTTACCCCCCCACACCCACCAGTTTGTGAAAAGTCAATGAGAAAACGCTTCTGTGGGTGCACACACATCCCCTTCCCATTCCCCCCTTGTGCGGGGAGCCAGGTTGGCTCACAGGCTAGCATAGCAGCTGTGAAAAGAAGGGCTCGAGTACCTTACCACCTACATTAAATTAAGGGGGGGAAAAAAAAGGCAAAGCAAACAACACGGGAGTTGAATACGAAGGAGTTGAACACGGGGAAACTGACCAAGTGAAAAACCTGAACCCTGTGTTCTCGCATCACTCCACCTCGTAATACCCCGAACGCAGACAGCATAAAAGCGCCAATTGGTAGAAGAAACGCTCCCATAAGGAGCCCATCCCAAGCCAGTAAGGAGGCTGCAACCTTCTTCTTATCTTCGTCAATAACATGTGTCTAGTGTCTTGTGTTAAGCTAACTGTCCATGGTTTCGTTTTGTTTTTTTCTGGTGGAAATTGATTCCAAATTGCTGTTGGTCTTACAATCCATATGGCCACGTCTCTACGGCTGATGGCGTATCTGTGTCCCTTACCAGAGAGAGGCGTCTGGATGGGTCTTAGCTCCCCAAAGAGAATTCTGAAGGGAAGGATCTGCATCAGACTCAGATTTGTTAGTCTCCTTTGGACATGGCAGAAAGCTAAATAAATATTTGTCATGAGGATGAAAGAAAGAATGAATTCTGAAAGAGTTGAGTTTTTGAGGCCAAGCTAGGGCAGGGGCCTCCGGGTGACCTCAAGAGACACCTGAGGAATTTGGAGCCTGAGATAGGTCTAACTTTTGGGGGCTGAGGAGAGGCTAAACCAGGGAGAAGCGGGATGAGAAGCTACTCAGCTCATTGGTGTTCTCTGGGGGATGGGAGGGATTTGAACACAGATTTCTAAAAGAATATTCCCACCACCCAAGTTTGCCTTTTCCAGCCCTTGATGTGTCTTAGGTCGGGGGTGGTCTCAGAGACCAGAGAGATGCCCCATCCCATGGAAGTTCTTTGCAAAAACTAGAATGGAATTACTGATGTGACAGAGGATTCAATGTGTCTATAACTGCTGAGAGCAATTTGTAGGGATATCTGCTCTGTAAACCTTCCACTTTAAAGGCCTTCTATAGAATAGGCCACAGTAGGAGAAAACATACAAGAAAACTTCAAAGTCACTTCCAAAACCCATTCCTGGCCAATCAGCTTCCTAAAAGATCGAATATGTAAGTTTCCATCTTTTCACTATCAGCTGTGGATTTACCTCCTTTCTTTTTTCCCCCTAGACGTATCAACAAAATACCTGCCAAGTTGAAAACACAGAGTAAAGCCAGCTTTCTCATAATATGGAAGAAGTCTGTTGGCTGAGCTAACAAATTTTAAATATGATGGGTAAGAAGTGGAGAGACCTTTTAGAACATCAACCAAATACAGCTTCATGCCCTTTCCTGAACTACCTGCAGTCTTCAGGGGAAAGACAGAAATTAAAATCCAAATCTTAAACACAGTCGCCCTTTTATTTCCCATCCTATATAATGTATACTTGCCCTTTTTCCTAGGGGTGAGTTCTGAAATCACGAACAGGGGCTAACTGCTATTCAGCTGCATTCTGTATTTACTAACAGTCTCTGGAATTCTTCCAGCATTCCACATTATTACAACTCCCAAGCACACCTCACAGAACTATGTAACCCTGGTCTGGGTGTGAGAAGGGAAAAAATGATGCAATGAGTCCATCCTGTGTATAAACCTGCATGAGGCACGGCTCGGATTTGGAAAGTACTGTGTCATTTTTGTAAGGAGAGTTTTCAAAAAGGGTAGGAGTGCACAGGGCAAAAAAGGACTATGGAAGACGCCTTCTCTAATTCCCCCTTGAAGAAGGGCAGAGAGGAACGTAGTTCTGTTCAGTGAAAAACCACAGTCGGTTTCTTCTATAAATTTGAGTGCGATAGAATACCCAAAGTACAGCCATATTTCGAATTATCTGAAGCCATTTTACTTACCGCGGTGCAAGGTTTAAAGCACAAGCCCCTATGAGTTGGAAATAGCTAGAACAACAAAAGCAGAATGGTCCTGTTTTTAAATTCCTTCCTCCCCTCCAGCTACCTCACCTGCAGACACGGGGCGGGGGAGACACGGATGGACAGACGGACGGAGAAAAATTTGTCCAAATCTGGAGCTGTATCTGAGGTTAGAACAAAGATTCCTGCTCTAGGACCCACATTCAGTCGTACCTGACCTCCACGAAAAGGGGCTCAACTACATGTAGGCAGGCGCCCGGTAGTGGCTCCGGGAAATGGAGCCAGAACATCCTCGAAGCCATCACACATCACAGAGTCCTTCACTCCAAGAACAGACACTTTGCACAAGAAACAAACAAACCAACCCGCCCTCATAGTTCATTTACTCTAACATTAGATACCCTTACATACCTTGCTTCTTAGCCCTTAGCAGATTTGAGAGAGATGAAGAAAAGTACGTTGGCAGGGAACAAAATGGCAATGAGGGAGGTAAACTATAAAAATAAGCATTCCACAGCATGGGAGATGGTGCTGAACGCACCCTGCCGTAAACAGGAACGACTAACATCCAGCATACTTTGGTTAAGAAGGCAGTAAGCAGGGGCACTTGGGTGGCTCGGTGGGTTAAAGCCTCTGCCTTTGGCTCAGGTCATGATCTCAGGGTCCTGGGATCCAGCCCCGCATTGAGCTCTCTGCTCAGTGGGGAGTCTGCTTCCCCCCCTCTCTCTCTACCTGCTTCTCTGCCTACTTGTGATCTCTGTCAAATAAATAAATAAAATCTTAAAAAAAAAAAAAGAAGGCAGTAAGCAAACATACCTGTAAACCCCCATGCATGGGGGTTAAAAATAACAAAAAAAAAAATGTGGTTCTTGAGTGGTAAAGCTTCTGGAATCACTTTTCCCCATAAGCAGTGGTTCTCTATTGATTATTCCTGCTCTAACACACGAAGCAAACCAGTTCTATTTTCAACTGTATGTGGAAGGGGGTGGGAAGGGAGCAAAGCCTGGGGAGACGAGGAGTTTGAAAAAGCCCCCAAGTCATCACTGAAAAAAAAAAAAAATCACCTCCCCATTCCCTGCTTTGAGGATCACTGCCCTTAAGTCTCTAGAGAGACAGGATCTTCCCACAGGAAGGATCTCAAAACATGAAAGTTTTCATTTCTGACTTTACTGAAACTTTTAAGGCATTCAAAGCACATCTTGAATATTCGGAAGATAAGATAATATGTTGCCTGGAATTGAATTAAAAATAACGGTTAGGGGGCACCTGGGTGTCTCCATCAGTAAGCCTCTGCCTCTTGATTTTGGCTCAGGTCATAATCTCAGTGTGGTGAGATCGAGCCCCGTGTCCGGCTCTGTGCTGAACGTGCCGTCTGCTTATTCTCTGCCCCTCCGCTGCTGCCCACCCCACCCTGTCCCCTGCTCCTGGGCCCATGGTCTTCTTCTCTCTCAAAACAAACACACAGGGATAGGGATTGTGTGGGAGGACAGATAAAGCAGTTTCGGCCATGAGAGTTGGCAGGTGTTATGGGTAGTAGACAAGGAGGTCAGGGCTCATAATATTCCCTACAGTTTTCCACGTGCTTGAAATATGCCATATTAAAAAGTTAAGTTTTGGGACACCTGGGTGGCCCAGTTGGTTAAGCATCTGCCTTAGGCTCAGGCCATGAACCCAGGGTCCTGGGATCGATCCCTGCATCGGGCTCTCTGCTTAGCGGGGAGCCTGCTTCTCCCTCTGCCTGCTGCTCTCCCTGCTTGTGCTCACACTAACTCTCTCTCTCTGACAAATAAATAAATCTTAAAAAAAAAAAAGTTGTGGTTTTTTTATTTTAATGAAGAAGTATTTCTGAAATGGTACTTAATAAAGCAATCTGGTAAAACAGAAAACAGCGCCCACCCTGTGGGGGTATGTTACAGAAAAAAAAGGGATCAGAATTCTCCCTCCATGCAAACCCCTCTTGCCCTTCCAAAAAATCTTGCATGCAACTACATCAAATTGACAGTAATCGGGGGCACCTGGGTGGCTCAGTGGGTCATGATCCCAGAATCCTGGGATCCAGCTCCACATCGGGCTCTCTGTTCAGCCAGGAGCCTGCTTCCTCCCTTCTCTCTGCCTGCCTCTCTGCCTACTTGTGATCTGTCTGTCAAATAAAAATAAATAAAATCTTTTTAAAAAATTGACAGTAATCATTCTGCATTCCATTTTTAAAAGATGGCAAGAAAAATTATTTCTATAGGGAAACCTGACAAGTTGGATAAAATGCAAAGAACAACCAGGCAGAGGAGAAGGGAGTCTTTCCATGAAACTCGCTTATTTCTCAGAACACCTGACTTCGCTCACTTGTCTGATGAGCTTTCTCTATCTATTCACGCCAGGAATGCTTTGTCCTAAGAGACTCCACCCTTCTTTGAGAGCCTGAAGGATCTGCAACTCTCCAACTCCAGTTTAGTTCGCCATCAGTGTCTGTACCCACGGTGATGTGTGCCCGGGAATGTCACAGCTAATCACAGATAGGAAGCAGAATGGGAGAGTCCTGCGACGGTCGGAACACTAAGAAGGCAATAATGACCACTTCCATTTTAACTTTTTTTTCCTTTGAAGATTTCATTTATTTGAGAGAGAGAGAGAAAGAGAGAGAGCATGAGAGGTGAGAAAGTCAGAGCGAGAAGCAGACTCCCCGTGGAGCTGGGAGCCTGTTGTGGGACTCCATCCTGGGACTCCGGGATCATGACCTGACCTGAAGGCAGTCACCCAACCAACTGAGCCACCCAGGCGCCCGAGCACCTCCGTTTTTAGAGCAGATACAATGACGGAAGCATTCTGCTAAGCATTATCGCCAATGGCCCTAGGAAATGGCTATTCCTAATGCCCCCATTTTAAGACTAGGGCACCAAGGCAGGAGAGGTTAAGACTGTGCCCAAAATCACGCAGTTACTGATGACACTATCTTGACCCTGTGCTCTAACTCAGCCCTAAAACCATGCTAACAATACCCAGAAAGGGGGTAGAAAATGACCTGGCAATATAAAAACAACCACATTCTGTAAGGAAGTCTTCGCCATGCCATCTGCGGTCTATCTCTGCTCACCCAGAGACTCCATGCGGGTATGGCAGAAATGCAACCTGAGCCCCAGGATGTGCTATGCAGAGGGCATGGCAGCAGAATCGGGGTCCCGCCCCGTCACAGCCTCCCATACCTCCACCCCCCGACCTAGCCTCTTACCTAGACAACCTTCCTTCTACCGTTCCAGTCGGTGCCGCAGAGAGGGGTGATCCCGGCCCGTCACATACAACCTCTTCCAAAACCAATTTGAAAAACACAATCGCAAGAGCAACCGAAGAGGCTTTCCAGCCTGTTCACATGACTCACTCATCAAAACAAAAGAGACTCGCTGAAGGTAAACATACCTCCAACTCCCTTCACCCTCTTCCAGGATGTGCGCTGGAGGGACAAAGCTGATCTAGAGAGGGGCTCTTCGGGAGAGGCTTTACCAGGGACCTCCCTGGTTAGCAAAGTTTTCCACACCTCCCTCTCCCATTTCCTTCCTGCCCGTGCCTGAGCTCCCTCAACTTCCCTCACATGTCCAGGGCTTTCGGATGGGAGGACTCCCCCGTGTCACTTCCTATCCAAACAGAAGCAGCAGCCACGCCTCTCTGCCAACTCTCTCTCCAAGTGCATGCAGCGCCCAACTTCCCTGGGGACCCCGCCACGTTCCCTGGCTTCTCTAGCTCCCCCCCAGTGAACCCCACCCAGAGGTGGCGGGGTGACTTCCCTGCACGAGGCACTTACAGGCTGCAGAACCACAGCTCCACGGCCACCTCAGTCTCTGCATCCGTACCCCGGAGGGTCACGATGCCCCCCCGCACCGAGCTGCTGGGTCAGTACGGTTAGTAAGAGATCAAGTGCAGGCACAGTGCCGGGCACACGGTGAGCTCTACTCCTCTGTCCGCAGTCACTGTCCTTGCTGTTCCTGTCACCGAATACTGCAGGAAGCCCACAGAAACCCAGACTGCCAAGTGTCACAAGAATAAGAACTGCCTTCCAACAAGCCCACGGTTATCGGATTTTTAAAGGTAAGGTGAGTTCTCACAAGGAGACAAAACACGAATGCAAAACAAGCAACTACAGGTCTCACGGACCGGGAACCGTGACTGGGAACCCTAACAGGATGCTCAGAGGACTTCGGACAGCAGTGACCACTGCAGTGAGTCAGGAACAGAGGCCAGCGGGGCCCAAAGTGTTCCGATGCGATCACTTCTCCAGCGCCAAGACGTTGAATCAGAGCGGAGGAAGAAGGGAAACAGGTAGAAACTGGTGTCAGCTGGTACAGAGTTGCATAATTCCAACTGATGTAACCGAATGCTCATTACTAATGGGAGAAAACAAAGCTTCTGAACCCAGGCGGTCATGCTACAGGTTGGCGTCGACAGGCTAGGTAGACCACCCGCGCACCTGCACGCACACGGGAAGGCCATTGCGATCGTCCTTTCTTCTCTCTGTCCCCTGCCTACGAGACACACACACACAACCTAAGTGGGTACTTGGAAAAACATATGGCATACGAAGCAGCTCTCAGGGACACTACAAAGAAGAGGCACCTGCTTCCAGCACAGGGACTCGGCGGCGGAAGAAACAATTTGTTCGCAGGCTAACATTCCTGTTACCGTTGATGACCTCACAACTGCAAGTGCTCAGCCGTCTGCGTCGTGTTGAGCAAGCGGGGGCCTCTAGAGACAAGATGCTACCTGCGGGATGGCTCTCCCCCCCACCCCCGGGCAGGGGACGCCTGCAGCCCTGCAGGGTGTGGGCACAGCAAGAAGCAGGAAGGCAAAGGTCAAGGGCTTCGGTTCTCAAGGTGGACTCTTAGCTCTTAAAAACTGAGAAACTTAAACATGTACAATTTCTAACAAATGCATTTCTGACAAAGAGAGCAAACACTACACAAGGTAAACCGACTTCAAGAGGCTCCCTTTGCTCTCCTGACTTACACCTATGTTTCAGAATGTTAAGGATTTCCAACCTCCCTGGAAATAAACCCTCTCTACTGAAATCTTTGTACCTAAGCAAAATCATCCCTGGGAAAAGAAACGCTTATCTATTCTTCAACTAGACTGTGCAAGGCCAGGAACCAACAATGCTTTCTACAGCCTTTAGGACCCCAAATCCCCCTGCACTATAATTAACGCATACTCTAACTCAGCAGTGTCACTGTGGGAAAACGAAAGCAATGAGTCTTAAGGATTATGTATAAGGATGGTGCAGTAAACAGTGTCTGTAGTGGAAGGCAGGGCACTAAAAATACCTTGAATATCTATAATAGTTATGACCAAATTAACCCTGGCATAGCCACATTATTTGGGTATTGTTAAGCAGTTATTAAAAATCACTTAATAAAAAAATCTAAAAAAAAAATCAGTTACATCTGAATCCATGAACTCAGAGTAACACCCATTAAAAATTCTATACCTACTGGTTCGTTGCAAAAGTTGTTGGGTAATACACAAGCAAAAGCAAAGCAAAGCTAGTCATTGTGTATGTGTTTATGCTTACACAAGGCTTGGAGAAAGGTGTGGAACATGTCCATCCTCAGAGGGATAAAAGGGGAAGCAGAACATCTATTTTGCCTTATTCAATCTTTAGAGTATTACTGATGTGTTAAACCAAAAACCCCATTATATTAAATACCGCCTCTCCTGGGGCGCCTGGGTGGCTTGGTCAATAAAGTGTCTGCCTTTGGCTCAGGTCCTGGTCTCAAGCCCTGAGTCCAGGGGAGTCCAGCTCCCTGCTCAGCGGGGAGCCTGCCTCTTCCTCGGCCCCTCCATCCGCTTGTGCACACGTGTGTACGTACTCTCTCTCTCTCAAGTGAGATCTTTAAATCAGTAAGTAAATAAATACTACCTCTCCTAAATACTAGCTATAAAAAAAATTGGGAAGAAGTCTTCCTTCAGGAGTAAATTCTATCAGTCATCATTTACCATGGCAGCTATAAGATCATCTGAGTGATTACCATGTGCCAGAATTGAGCCAGACTTTCACAGGCAATGTACCATCTGACCCTCTCAATCCCAGCTTACAGACAAGGAAACTGGGACTACACAACCTGGCCAAAGTTCCAAAGCCAGCAGGTGGCAGAGACTGGCTCCAAAGGTCAGTCTTCACAATTAAATTATACATACAGTGGGGCGCCTGGGTGGCTCAGTGGGTTAAAGCCTCTGCCTTCAGCTCAGGTCATGATCCCAGGGTCCTGGGATCGAGCCCCGCATCAGGCTCTCTGCTCAGTGGGGAGCCTGCTTCCTCCTCTCTCTCTGCCTGCCTCTCTGCCTACTTGAGATCTCTGTCTGTCAAATAAATAAATAAATAATCTTTAAAAAAAATTATACATACAGTAAGATGCACCTTGACTATATATGCCCCCCTCACAAATAACAATACTTAGAACACAATCTCATTAACCACAGGGCTTTTAGCACCATATAAATCATACCTTGACTAAGAGCAAAAGTAAAACAAAACAAAACTAAACTAAACTTGGGATCAAACATTCCTTTCAAAATTGGAATTAAAATCAGTTAAATCCTGGGACTTCCATGAGTTTTCCTTCTTTTGAATTATTAGGCCTAAAAGGCCATTATTTTTCTACTTTAAATGATTTAAATGATTAAAATTTTAATCATCTTGGGACACCTGGGTGGCTCAGTTGGTTAAGCAGCTGCCTTCGGCTCAGGTCATGATCCCAGCGTCCTGGGATCAAGTCCCACATCGGGCTCCTTGCTCAGCGGGGAGCCTGCTTCTCCCTCTGCCTCTGCCTGCCACTCTATCTGCCTGTTCTATCTGCTCGCTTGCTCTCTCTCCCTCTCTCTCTGACAAATAAATAAATTTTAAAAAAATTTAAAAATTTTAATCATCTTTAACCCTTCCTGCTTATAAATACATTATAAAAAATTGAAAATTATAGAAAACTAGGAGGGAAAAACAAATCATCCAAAATGTCACCACCCAAACAGGATCAATTTCAAACTTTTGCATACTTTATCCCATTCTTTTAATTGAGTATATTTTAAATTTGTTGACATAGTTGGGACTGGACTACAACATCTGCTATCTTTCATTCTGTTTACTATTTATTATTTTTCCTTATTGTTTCTGAAAAACTTACTGAAAGTTAGTTCAATAAGTAAAACTTACTGAAAGTTGCTCAAAAACAAGTTTAAGGGGCGCCTGGGTGACCCGTGGGTTAAAGCCTCTGCCTTTGGCTCAGGTCATAATCCGAGGGTCCTGGGATCGAGCCTCACATCAGGCTCTCTGCTCAGCCTCCTTCCCTTCCCTTCCTCTCTCTCTGCCTGCCTCTCTGCCTACTTGTGATCTCTGTCTGTCAAATAAATAAATAAAATCTTAAAAAAAAAAAAAAAGGCGAATTTAAGCTGTTATATAACATTCCACCATAAGGATCAACATTTATTTATTGTTGAAATGTTGGGTTGGTTCCGATTTTTTGCAATTGTTCAAAATGATTTGCCTATACCTCCGAGTCTTTCTTTAGGGTAGATTCGTTTTTTTTAAAGATTGTATTTATTTATGTATTCTTTTGCTTATTTATGTATTTATTTATTTATTTGAGAGTGAGTGAGCAGGGAGTGAGGCAGAGGGAGAAGCAGACTCCCTATTGAGCAAGGAAGCCTGACGCAGGGCTTGATCCCAGGACCCCTGACTCACAAGGCTGGATGCCAGGACCCTGGGATCACGGCCTGAGCCTAAGGCAGATGCATAACCATCTGACACACACAGGCACCCCTCTAGGGTAGATTCTTAAGGAAGAGAGTTATAAGCCAAAAACTGTATGTTTCTAGAAGTCTCTCACTGCATGTCCCTAAACTGGTTCCCAAAGGACTGTCAAATGCATAAGCTATGAAAAATTGCTATGATTTCCATTTCTATACCTGCAAAATGATTGAAATATTGTGTTTTCTCAAGTGCTTCAATGCCAAGCTGCATAACATAGAACAGAAAGGACTCAAACTTGGGAGTCAAAAGCACCAAGATCAGGTTACAGCTTTCTTCTCTTTTCCTGGGTTACCGAAAGCACAGCTCCTCAGCAAGGCAGAAGAGCTTTCCTACAGGAAAATTTCAACCCAAAAAGGACGTATCAAAGTCCTAAGGTGAGAGCAGACCTGGGCGGCAGACTGTCCCCCCAAATCCAGCCTGCAATAAACAGGACCCCATCCTTGATTAGCTGCAGCACTACATCACAGTACCACAACCTCAGAAGTAGCAATCCGAGGGGAGCTTTTATGAAATACAACACAGGGTCCTCCGTCAAGTGGTGACTATGGATTTACTTGGCCTGTACATCAAATGACTGTACTTCCTCATATTTATATATCATTTCCTCAAAAACCATTATTCACTCAGCACAGACTACTGATTGTGGGAAATCCCAAAGAACAAGTAAGGACACCCTCCCTGCCTACCAGGCAGTAGTAAATGCTGGGCGAGGATAAAAACAGAGCAGCACACAGGCTGGGCAGCTGGGAAGAGATGAGCCCAGACACAGGCAAGGATGAGCAAGAAACAGGAGGGGATGAAAATGCCCACCAACCACCCGGAGCCCACGCTCTGGTCGGGATAATCCACAAAAGATAGAAGGGCAGACGGCAAAGGCATATGGCTCAAGAAGAAAACAGAAGAGCATCCCGTATGGAGAGATTCTGACTGGAGATTATGTTGAAGCTCATTTTATTCTACATAAATGCAGTATTTGAAGCAAGAGCAATGGGGAGCTCCAGCAAATTCAGCACAGGGCAAGAATAAAAATTAAAATATTCTATTCATCTTACTAGTACATATGATTTTTTTAAACTGTCTCATTGAAGCCAACATTGGAGCCATAGTCAAAGGGTGGCATTTGGGTGGCTCAGTCATTTGAGTGTCTGACGTTGGTTTCCACTCAGGTCATGATCTTATTGGTTGTGAAATCCAGCCCTGTGTCAGGCCCCACGCTCAGCTCGGAGTCTGCTTGAGATTCTCTGTCTCTGCCCCTCCCCCCATAGACTCTCTCTCTCAGATACATAAAATCTATATTAAAAAACACACCAAAGCAAAATTATTCAGGATGCCTGGTTGGTTCAGTTGGTTAAGCATCTGCCTTCAGCTCAGGTCTGAGGTCCTGGCATGGAGTCCTGCATTGGGTTCCCTGCTCTGTGGGGCGCCTCCTTCTCCCTCTGCCTCTGCCTCTCTGTTATCCCTCATGAAAAAAAAAAAAATCTTAAAAAAAAAAAGGCAACATTATTCAAGATGGCCATACTTTGAAGGCTCATTCCAGTAACAATCCTTCAACCATACTGAAATTTCTTCTTTGTACAATATACTGATATCTCTACTGATAATTTTATCTATTTTCTCCTTGACGCCTTTCACCCTGAAAAGGACAACTGGGAACCATCATCTCCATATCACTTTCTTATATTTGACATTCTTATTACGACACTCCCTGCTTCAGATTCTCTGACGTAAATACCCCTACCTTGCTTGTCTTCTCTTTTGAGGTACTAAGTAGTTCATGGCCCTGTAATCATCTCTGTGCTTCCCTAGTCACTCTAAATCCTTCTTGCTTTCTCTTCCTTGAAGAACTAAAATGAGGCAAGTTATCTTTACAACCTAACTCAGGGGATGGGCTTATTTCAGAAAACACAGGGTGCACATGTTGGATTTGCCTATGAAATGTTCACTTGAACAAAAAGATCACTTACTAGAGAAGACACCAAAACAAAATCTAACCATGTTCTCATTTGTGTCAGATAATGAAGAAGAATGTGAGAAAGGAAAAAGAAAGCACGAAGTGGGTGTGGAATATCTAGGCTGAATTACTTGCTCCGTCTGGTTACCTGAATCCAGTCAATGATTAGAGAGAGCTAGAAGTTGGGAGACAACCAGGTTTAAGTGGCAAAACAAAGAGGTTTCCCCAGTTGAAAAACCACTTCAAATCATGGAGGGGAACACAATACAAATGCTACAAGCTCCATGTTTGATAAAACAAGGGGGATTTCAGAAACCCCACACCAAAAATAAACAAAAACAAAACCAAAAAAACAAATACAGAAGAGAAGAACCTGGGAGAGTAAGCTAGCCGGGTCTTCCGGAAGCTTAACTTCAAGAGGCACAAGGTACCAGGTGTTGGTTTTGTTTTTGTGAAGTATGTAGGCTGTGAGTTGGGGAGGAATTGAAAGTAGGGTAATTGTCTTGAATGTCTTTATACGGAGGTGTTACTCCTCCCAATCCAGACGGCACAGAAGTCAGAAGGCTCCAAGAGGAGAGAAAGAAGGGAGCAGGTGAAATATTCTGACAGGACCAGCTCGCGTGGAAAGGTGTGTAAGAGGAGTTCCTTAAAGCAGTTGGAGGTGTGTGGGAAGTCTCAGTCAGTGTTTAAAGGAAACCAAGCAAATGCAAAGGTGAAGCATTTACAAACTCAAGAAAAAACAAAAAATGTGTCCAAGAAAGAAACTCCAATCTAAACACCACACTTGGCTAAGCCGTAAACATTACATGCATATTTATACTGAGCAGAAAGCACTGAACTGAATCCAACCAGAGTATTAGAGCGACGATTCTGGAATGACGGTGGCCAAGAAGATGGGGTATAAATGAGCTAAGGTCCCTCTCTGCCACGGCCACCACCATCATCAGGGCGAACACGGTGGAGCATTTAGCCGCTGTTAGAGTTCTCACACTGAGCCCTCCCCAGTGGCCTTGTGTCTCTCCCAGGAGTTGGCCACGAAACAGAAGGCATCACGTAGCCTCCCAGACGAGCAAAGAAGGGTGTTTCTCTAGCAAGGAAAGCCTCCTGGGAATGCCCTGCAGTCGGCCTTTGGAATTCTTTCAGCAAGGACAGGAGGAGCATCGCGCCCAACTTCAGGAAGTCTGTGTCAGAAGCAAGTCCTCATCAGACAAGAGCAGATGAATACAGAAGGGCCAGTGGGCAGTGAGCTGGGAGAAGTGGACCGGAAGAGAACGGACCTTGACCTCCAACTCCTCACCTCCACCACCCAAATAATACAGAAGGTTAATCTCAATGCAAGCACAGATGTCTTTTATCCTGAACCTAAACCCATGAAGAGTGGGACTGAAGACATCCAGCCTTTTTTTTTTTTTTTTTAAGATTTTACTTATTTATTGGACAGACAGAGATCACAAGCAGGAAGAGAAGCAGGCAGAGACAGAGGGAGAAGCAGGCTCCCCGCTGAGCAGAAAGCCTGATGCGGGGCTCGATCCCAGGACCCTGGGATCATGACGAGCCGAAGGCAGAGGCTTAACCCACTGAGCCACCCAGGCGCCCCAAGACATCCAGCCTTTTATAGGTACATGGTGATCCCCTGAGCTCAGACATCTACAGACGCTGGAACCATTAAAAGCAGTATTACTGAGAGGGTCGATGTTATGATCACAATGTTCATGACCAAAGTCATGCCCTAATTTTACCAGAAATTCAAAAATTTGGAATTTTAATTTAATTTAATCAAAATTTTCCTAGTATTTATTCTTTTAATTTTTTTTTAAATTTCAGCTTGATTGTGGAGTATAATGGCATATAAAATTATAAGATATTAAAAGTGAATGCCATGTCAGTGGGTTAAGCCTCTGCCTTCGGCTCAGGTCATGATCCCGGGGTCCTGGGATCAAGCCCCACATCGGGCTCTCTGCTCAGGGGGAGCCTGCTTCCTCCCCACCCCACCCCTGCCTGCCTCTCTGCCGACTTGTGATGTCTGTCAAATAAATAAAAATAAAAATCTTAAAAAAAAAAAAAAGGGAATGCCATGATTTGATATACAAACATATTGTGAAAAGATTTATATTGTATATATTAATTATATAAATATAAGTTTATATATATATTTATATACACCCACACACATATAATGACTATGACTCCAATGACTATGGCTCTGGTCTTGGCTTCAAAGGAATTTTAATTTAAATCCATGTATGTTGTATATATTAATTATACTTTGTGTCATATAATGTGAAAAGATTCCAGAATCATCTCACTAATACTCTGGTTAGATTCAGTTCGGTGCTTTCTGCTCAATATAAATATGTAAGTAATGTTTATAGCTTAGCCAAGTGTGGTGTTTACACTGGGTTTTCTTTCTTGAACACATTTTTGTATTAAAATCAAAATTCTGGATCTTGGATTTTTTTTTTGAAATCATAGTTACCATTTCTGGAGCATCTCCTCCATACTAAACTTGGTGCATTCTAGTACTCACATCACCAACCCCGTGGTAGGTATTAGACCCATTTTACAGATGAGTCAACTGAAGCTTACAGAGTTTAATTCACCTAAAAACACACTAGCTAGCGATGGAATTCACAGTCTCAGTTAGGCTACGTAGTCTCCCATCTTCCATAATATCTTAAAGGAGCCTGATGAAGACTCTTCTACAGAGTCTGGGATCCAGGGAAGTCAGTCTCTGCCGATGGAAATCTAACTTCGAGCTTGTGATTGACTGACAGTTTTGTAAACAACTAGTTAACCGTGTTAGAAAAATGGACTCTTTGAGCACCTACGGTTAGGACAATGGGAGCAAAGTGCTAGATGACCCCAGGGTCAGAAGAAAAAGCAAGAATTGAGATTAGAAGGAGTGGAGAGAGAGGCGCCCCAGTCTTCACCCACCGGAGCCCGGTGTTTGCTCTAGACACAGGCCTGCCGTTTACCACGGTGTTCCTCCTTGTTCCTCTGTTTCACTGACAAAAACAACCTCCCACGGATGCTCACATTCCTCCCAAAAGTGAACGGAAGCCTATCTTATACTGTAGTGTTAAAAAAATAAACCAAAACGTGGGAAAGGTCTCAGATATTTACACAACAAACTGGCAGAGCCCAAGGTTTAACCTCGGCACTTCTCAGGAGATCCGGAAAAGCTGACCCACTGTTACCCAGAGGCAACGACCTTCTACCTATTTGTATTAACTCTGTAGACTTTGGTCAAATTCTCCAAAGCCCCTTTTCATTCCAACAGAATAATAAATACCAGATAAACACGGGAAGTGATGAATGTGTTAATTAGATTGGGGGTAGGAGGTGTGAATCTTTTCACGATATATATGTATACCAGATCACGGCATTCACGTTAAGTATCTTACAATTTTATATGCAGTTATGCTCCAACAAAGCTGAATAAAAAAAAAATTAAAAGAATAAATACCAGGAAAAAAGTAAGTGCAGGTGTGAACACAAACTGTACTCCTCTCGAGCCAGTTCCAGTATGAAAACAAATTCCAGTCATGTCACTGATTCATGGGCAGTTCACATGAGTAGTGAAAGGGAAGGGAAGGGAAGGAGGGAGGAGGCAGGGAACAACTTACTGGAAGTCTCAAAAAATTAGCCAGACTAGAATTAAGGAAAGTGAATCAAAGACTCATAAATGCAGTATAAGAGCAACAAGGGAAAAGAGCTTACTCAACCTATGCTTTGCAAGTAACATATGAAAAGATCTGAACGCATCTTGTCGCAAGGTAACATGCTCACAGTGACTTAAACCTCAGCCAGCAGCGTGGAAGGGCCCCCACCCCCACCCCAACAGGCTCCAGAAGGGGAGGCAGGAGCCGTCAGGAGGATCCACAGAAATGGACGCATCTGAGAGAGGGTGGGGGGAAGGCAGTACTGGATCGCCTGCCTGGTCCACCACACCTCCCATAATCCCGTCCCCATAACAAGAGCGAGAACGGAATCGGAACAGAGCTGGAACCTCAAGTCCATGCTCTAAAGCCCTGCAACCCCTCGGCGCAAAGACCTCACGGTCACATCACACTAATGAAGGACACAAGCAGAGGAGACAGCCCTGGATATACCATGTGGCCTACGAGCCCAGCTTCTAAACAGAAGAGCATTTCCACCCGAACTTGAATTTTGTACTCACCCCAGGCAATCCTCCTACTTAGAAGCCAAGAGAAGGGACTGAAAGGTCAATGTGTTTTCCCTTGTTAGATTTAAGATTATGTTCCAGGATAATGACCTAACCCACATTTTTAAAAGAAATTCGTTACTGCAAATATTTACCCAGGACCTACTCCATACCAGGCCCTAGACAGCAGGAATAAAGCTATTTAAGAAGAGGCACGGCTGGGTTGTCCTCACAGAGCTCCCCTACCGTAAGACACCTTCACTCTCTCTAAACCAGCATCCGCACAGGTGCACCAAGGAACTGAAACTAAGCAGGACAGTGCTATGACTGAGCATACGGAAATCACCGAGTAATGCACCGGCACAAGTCTTCTCTTTTCGTCAAGGTATCTGCCTTCCTGGAGCTATCAGATGCCGGCACATTAAGGAGGACCTCCAACTTGCACGCACTCGACTCATTTCTTCTGAGCGATGGCCACGTGTCAGACAGGGTAGATACAAAGCGTCTGACACGGTTCTCATCTTCAGAAGCTCATAAACTAATGAGGATGAATTCTTGGGAATCAGCGGGCAAATGGCCTTCTCTGGAAAGAGGCTTGACAGCTGTGTTTAAAAAGTTTTTTGCAAAACTGACATGTAGTAATCTTCTTGCCTTTTTCTCCTTACAAATGTCCCTGTAATGAGCACCGACCTCAGAATAGGCTCTTGACCTCTCTGCTGTGCTGAAACGCGCCTCACCCAAATGAGCTTGCGGCCACTTCTCCAAATGTGAAACTCAGTCTACCCTCCCACGACGGCATTCAAAGACATCAGGATTTTCCTTCGTGTCTGCTGTGGCTAAGGCAGCTTCTAAAGATTAAATACAGTAGTGCGAGGAAGGTCCTTTAAGAGCGGCTCCTTGTCTACCTAAATAACGAGGAGGGAGGAGAGGATGCTGATAATGGCCGTGAGCTCTAACTGTGTCTTCAATGACAGCATTTACTATTTGTGAAGCACTGTCATGATTACAGCCCTGCGGGAGAGGCATATTAGTTATCCCCATTGTACAGACGGGGAAACTGAGGATTGAAGAGATTGGGCTCAAGGACACAAAGCCAGGATATGGCCGAGCCAAGCCCAAACGCTTACCCATCGCACATGGCCTCCCTTTGCCCCCCCCCACCCGTCGTGTGCCCCAAACACCTGCAGCGGTGCCATCTCTATCCTCCGTGCAGTCAAGTGCTCTTCCCTCCAAAAGACCCTCCTTCCCAGTCTGCACCTAGTTGACTCCTACCTGTCCTTCAGAACTCATGCGGAGTCACCTTTCCAGGCAACCTGTCCAGATGCCCCCTCTAAGGTCGGATGATGCCTCCTGTCTGGATCAGCTCCGCCCTGGACATGGACCCCCTTACTCCCAGCACTCTCCCATTAGAGCCATCCTGTTATGAGCTGCTCAAGGCCATGGCCATTTCGTGTTCAACTCTGCAGCCCCACGGCCCAGTGAGAGCACTTCTGCATAGCAGGCAGCAAACCAACTGTGTCGATTGGTTGAACAAATGAATGAGGAAAGAGAATGCAGGCTAAGGGCTTCTTCCAGGATGGTCTCCGGAACCAGAAATCCCTGAGTTCAAGTCCTGACTCCACTTCTTACCGACCTGTCCAATTTACTCACCTTTCTAAGCCTCAGCATCTCAAGGATAAAATTAAGGCTATCAAGTATCACCTAACACAAAAGGCTGGCCCGAGGGTTCTGATTTGGCAGCTTGGTTCAGGAAGAGGATGTGGTATGTGCTCCATCAATGTTAGCTATTAGCAGTAAAGGACAGGTCAAACACCTGCCCTCTAATGATAACGAACCTTGGGTACGCCTGGGTGGCTCAGTCGTTAAGCGGCTGCCCTCGGCTCAGGTCACGATCCCAGGGTCCTGGGACTGAGCCCCGCATCAGGCTCCTTGCTCAGCGGGGAGCCTGCTTCCCCCTCTCTCTCTCTGCCTGCCTGTGACCTCTGTCAAATAAATAAATAAATCCTTAAAAAAAAAAAAAGAACTTTGCCCTCAATAGTCAGCTTCTCTGTCCCCTCCAATCTCAAGGCTCTGAGCAAAATACAAAGTCAGCCCTCTCTGGATGTGGCTGGAGTATGAAGGCTCATTTCCATACCCACTCCAGGTCCCTTCAGACCTAAACATTTAAAGATCATTTAGGGTACACCTGGGTGGCTCAGTGGATTAAGCCTCTGCCTTCAGCTCAGGTCATGATCTCAGGGTCTTGGGATCGAGTCCCACATTGGGCTCTCTGCTCAGCAGGGAGCCTACTTCCTCCTCTCTCTCTGCCTGCCTCTCTGCTTGTGATCTCTGTCTGTCAAATAAATAAATAAAATCTTAAAAAAAAATAAAGATCATTTAGGTTGGGGACCTAGGTGGCTCAGTCATTCAGGCGGTAGGCTGTTGGTTTTGGCTCAGGTCGTGATCTCAGGGGTCCTGGGATGGAGCCTTGTGTTAGACTCCCTTTCGCTCCCTCCCCCTACACAGCCTCTCTCTCTCTCTCTCTCTCTCTCTCTCAAATAAATAAAATCTTTAAAAAAAAAAAAGATCATTTAGGTTTTTCCATGAAACTTTGAGGGGGAAAAAACACATAACCTTGAATTTAACCTTTTCTCCCAAGACAAGCATCTCCTTGGGAATGGAGAACCTAGCTCCGAAAATAGCGGTTGCTTGTGTAATACGCACCTTTGACAGAGCACTTTCAGTAACTGCAGCACGTGCGTCACTAGGTCAGAGTTTAAAATCCTAGTCATTTATATTTTTCTGTCATGTATATATACAGAATGGGAAACACTTCTGTTGGCTAACGTATGGCCAAGGATATTTTGATGAATATGGCATAACTGACTTCATATGGTGTAACTCTATATTCAGTGTCTTAGGAATGATTGGTTTTTAAATACATGTTCCTGGGATGCCTGAGTGGCTCAGTTGTTAAGCATCTGCCTTTGGCTCAGGTCAAGATCCCAGGGTCCTGAGATCAAGTCCCCCACGGGCTCCTTGCTCAGCGGGAAGTCTACTTCTCCCTCTGCCTATTGCTCCCCTGCTTGTGCGCTCTCTCTCTTGCTCTCTGACAAATAAATATAATATTTTTAAAAATCACTAAAAAGTAAAGTAATATTTTCCTTAATACGTTTGTAAAATCTACAGATCTCATTATAATCATCAAGTAGGACCAGGAGCTGAATGGTCAAAAATATCACAGTGCCTCAAAGGGAGTCCAAAGAAGAAATAACAAGCCATTAATCTGCTCCAGGAAAAACTGCTTTTGGACAAGACTGCAGCTGTTAAATTCAGATGGGGCAGGGAAAAAAGCTTTTTTGAAACAGTCACCATTTGCTATTTTAATATATTTTTTCACACCCACAGATAAGCAACACTTCATGTTTCTTTTCTAAACATAAAAATAAAACTCTCCTGGCATTCTTGGTCCTGAGCTTGTAATGTATTCAGTAACTTTCCATTTTACTTTTGTGCTCACAGATTGAGAAAAGTACTTCGGTCCTTAACAAAAATATTTATGCTCTGAAGTATTTATTGCTTCCACATAACTAGATCCCAGAGTACGGATGAGAAAGGTATCCAAGAGGAAATGGGGAATAATAGCGGGCAAAGTGTTCTAGAGCAGAAGGTCAAACCATGGAACACACTTTATAACTGTAACAGGATAGGGCTGGAAACCGAGCAAGGCTCAGCCCAGCCCCACAAGGCATGGCCGGAATTCTCCGGAATTCTCGCTCCAGTGAACACTGACCGTATGCATGACCAACACGACACACTGGAACCCCTCAGGGAAAATGAGTTACTATTACCTGCCCAGCATCCAAAACTTCAAATACATTAGCAGATCATTGGGTTTCTGTTTCTTCTTTTTTTTTTTTTTTAAGCAACACCTTTATTTTCAAATAAAACATTACAGATAAAAGCAGAACTGACTTCCTGACACCTGCGTACTCTCTGGGACACCCCCCTCCCCAGTCCCACCGCCTGGGACCTCCAATGTGACCAGGAAACACTATTTGAAAAGACAAACTAAAAGAGAGCTGAAGAAAGATTTGTAAATCCTCAAGAAAAAAATTCATCTGGAACATGTATATTTCCATCATTCAATTTTAACTTATTATATGGAATTGCTCTGTGAAGTCACAAGAATCCTACATAAAAATATGCCAATTTCCATGGTTAAACTTCAGAGGTAAAGGAACAGAATTCAGCCATCTGATCAATCTAGCTCAGTCTAAATGCCAGAGAACAAAGTTATAAAAGCACTGCAAGAAAATACATTATAAATGTGAAAGTAGGGAAGCCTTTCCTAGAATCTCAAACTCTGAAACTGTATTAGATTTTGTTGCATCATTTAACAGTGCTGTATGACCAAAGACAACCTAAAGCAGGTGACCAAATAACCACCTGGGAGAAAGATCTTGCAACATATGTAATACACAAGAGTTAGTATGAAAGAAATGCCAAAAACCAGTAAGAAACTAGAAAAAAAAAGACCATTTACAGCTGAAAGAAACAGGCTAAGAAGCATATGAAGACATTCAACCTCACTATCAGGAAAATGTAAAGTAAATAAATACACAGAAGAGGCCATTTAAAAAAATCTCTCAAGTTACAAAACAAAATTCAACTAAAACAAAGAGACCGATCATTTTCAGGGCTGACGTTATAGAAGTGTTATTTATTAGAATATACACACTAAGACTTTTTAAAGGGAAATCAGGTATCCCCTGTGAAAACTTAGGACTGCCTGATCTTTTACCAATATTTCCACTTCTAGGAATCTGTTCACAAGATTCTACCTATTTTTTTAAAAAAATGTCCATCTCAGCATTCTTTATAATTGGGAAAACGAGATACACTAGGGGGTTGTACGGAACATGGTGCAAATGTGGAGAAGAACGCGGACCAGCACATACTCACGAAACAGGGGGCTGACAGGTATCTCTGACGGGCAAAGCAAGTTCAGCATCATGCACGATTTGGCTTTGCTTCTAATTTGTGTTTAAAAACTTTCTTTACATTTCATATTTCCCACGTATGTGCAGCGGGCACACCCCAAACATTAGCTGCTGCTAGGGTGAAAAGGGAGAATATAAAACGAATCAGGGGTGCCTGCTGGCTCAGTCAGTTAATGTTCTGGCTCAAGTCCTGACCTCAGGGTAGTGGGAAAACTCCCTAAGCCCTAAGCATGGAATGGGCTTGAGATCCCCTCTGCCCCTCCCTCTGTTCTTGCGTGCTCGAGTTCTCTCTCTCTGAAATTAAAAAAAATCTTTGTTAAAAAAAAAAAACAACCCACAAAATCCTACATCAGCATGTGGCTCCCAATTTAATTTCTCACACACATGGACAAAAGAATTGATGGAGTAATTACATATGGGTGGCAGGATTCTAGGAGACTTTGATTTGCTGCTTTATAAAATTTTCCTCTATTTCTTACGTTTTCTATAATGATCATTATTACTTTTATACTCAGAAAAATATTAAGAGTTAGGCTTTACATGCTACAATGAAGCACTTGAGGGGACTTAAAAGAAAACCTGAGAAAATAGTATTTATTGAATGTTACTGTTTGTGTCCCAAGAACTAGGCTAAAAACATAGGGCAAAGCCAAAGTTAAACCCCTCCTGGCTCTTCCTACTCTAACATTTTGATTCTTCTGACATGATAAAAACATGATACAGATTAATCATGATAAAAACATATAATTGGGTATTAGAGCTAAATGTTGCCCCACATCAATAAAAGCTGGAATTACAGAAAGTTCCATGGGAAAAAGGCAACACTGAATGAATCTTTTTTCTAAGATTTTATTTATTTATTTGACAGAGAGAGAGAGAGAGAGAGAGAGATCACAAGTAGGCAGAGGCAGGCAGAGGGGGATGGGAGAAACAGGCTCCCTGCTGAGCAGAGAGCCTGATGTGGGGCTTGATCCCAGGACCCCGAGATCATGACCTGAGCCGAAGGCAGAGGCTTAACCCACTGAGCCACCCAGGTGCCCCAACACTGAGTGTATCTTAAAAGAATTCAGAGCAGCATAAAAGAGAAAGAGAGGATGTGAGTCTAGTTTCTCAAACTACCTTATTATTCATCTGTTCTCAGGCTCATAGCTCTTTACATTTGAAAATTGCCACTTCAAAAGGCCATCTTCCAAAAACAGAATCAAATATGACAAGCAGTAATGACATGTCTATTGAAACATATTTAAATATTTAAATATGCATATTTTCTAATTCTCAAATTCCTACCCCCAAGACTTCAAAGCCCATCCTCCACAAGATGCTCCTATATATCGCTAGTGCTGTAACTTTCATGCCAAGCAATTTGGCAACACCTATGAAAATTACAAGTCCATAAGCCTTTGACTTAGCAATTCCACTTCTAGAAATTTATCCAAAGACTCACACATGTGTGAAAAAATTCTTTGAAATTGCAAAATCTGGAAACAACCTAAGAAGTCCATCACAGAAGACAGTGTAGACAATGGTGTGTCCCAAGAAGGGAAAAATGAATGAAGAGGTCCTTTATACCCTGAAATGAATAGGTTCCAGGATGAGAGATAATACTCATACATAACAGAGGCCATGTAGTGCACCAGCAGTGTGGGAAAAGGAGGGCAGGGATATGCAGGTATGGTTGTATGTATACAAAATACCTCTGGAAGACCATATTAAAAACTATAAGCAGTAGACCTCTAAGAGGGGAACTTGAGACTAGAGAACAGGATAGAATAAAGACTTAAAAAATTTTTTTTTATTTATTTATTTGACACAGAAAGAGAGATCACAAGCAGGCAGAGAGGCAGGCAGAGAGAGAGGGGGGAGCAGGCTCCCTGCTGAGCTGAGAGCCGGACTCAGGGCTCGATCCCAGGACCCTGAGATCATGACCCCAGCCGAAGGCAGAGGCTTATTAACCCACTGAGCCACCCAGGCATCCCAGAATAAAGACTTTTTACCACATCACCCTTTGTGTTTTTAAAATTTTGCCTTATTCTTTTCACCCATTCGAACAAAAATAAATATAAGTTTATAACACATTTCTCTCTGCCCTCTAGAAAATTTCAAAGCCAATACTTTATACAGTAAAATTAGCCCTTTATGTGAACTCAGGAAGTCAGCAGAAGCCCAAGCAACAGCAATTCTTTAAATGGTTGCTTGTCAAACTCTCTGTAACGTTGTTGTATTATTTCCAACTGAAGTCTAAATTTTCTAAACATGCCTGTGAGGCCATTCCAAAAAATACTTTGTTAAAAAATATAGAGGGGACTCCTGGGTGGCTCAGTTGGTTAAGCGGCTGCCTTCGGCTCAGGTCATGATCCCAGCGTCCTGGGATCGAGTCCCACATCGGGCTTCTTGCTCGGCAGGGAGCCTGCTTCTCCCTCTGCCTCTGCCTGCCACTCTGTCTGCCTGTGCTCGCTCGCTCTCTCTCCCTCTCTCTGACAAATAAATAAATTTGAAAAAAATATATATAGAATAATACTCAGAATAATACTCAGTTTTGTCTGATGTCTTTGAATCCAGAGACACCTTCACGTTACAGGAAACTCAACTTCAAATGCCACTACAGCTCCTACAGGAGCGCTGGCTCCCGGTGACCCATCTGTCCCAGGCACTTGAGGAGGGGAAAGGGCAAACCGTCCTACCTGTGTTTCCGCCAACTCATGTGTGACACTCTCTCATTCTAGGCAATGAGCCATCATTCGAGTTTATGGCATTTTGGTTTTATGCTCAATTCCAAAACATCAGTGACGATGTGCCCAAGAAGAGTTCTCTGCAGAACGTTCTCCCAGATAAGGAACACACACCCACATGTGCTCGTGTCGCTGACACATCTGTGGCAATTAGGAAAGACACCTGGAAAGTGATCCCAGCAGCCTGCGTGGGACAAGGGATGGACTCGGGTCCCAGATCCCTAACTAGCAGAGTCCATACCCTGTTCCCTTCCGGGCCAAGTCTTTCCTCTTCTCTACGACATCCCCAGGTCAATTCAATTTTGTTTAAACCCCCACCCCCAACTTCCCAGACTCTTCCACAGGATGTGGCTTCACATTCTTGCCTGGGCGCTACGCACGAGGCTTCCTAACATCAGGGCCATGCTTTGAGCAACACAAGGAAGTCACCAACACCCTCCTCTGGGGCCCCATAAACAGCTCTTTTTTGGCTCCTGATACAAGCAGCTCCAAGAGCAATGGACTACTGAATAAGGGGCGGAAATGTGTCCTGAGAAGAACAATGTTCTAAGGCGTCGGGACCGCCGAAGAGCACAGACACATTTAATCATCAAGTCTCGGGACACCTGGGTGGCTCAGTTGGTTGGGTGGCTGCCTTCGGCTCAGGTCATGATCCCGGCGTCCTGGGATCGAGTCCCACATGGGGCTCCTTGCTCAGCCAGGAGCCTGCTTCTCCCTCTGCCTCTGCCTGCCTCTCTGTCTGCCTGTGCTTGCTCGCTCTCTCTCCCTCTCTCTCTCTGACAAATAAATAAATTAAAAAAAAAAAAAATCATCAAGTCTCACCAGATCAATGACTTCAGGAACCTTAGCTATCTCAGAAGGCGAGAAGCAGGTACTTTGTTACAGCCCACGTATGGTCTTCATAAGAAAGACTAAAAGAAACCGGAAGCCAGCAGAGGACTGATCTGGAACTATGTCTGGGATATGTGGGGCCTCAGGTCCCCGCATCAGTAGTGGGAGGAAAACACAGACTTGCTCTGGAGGACGGTTGTGCACACTACAAAGAAGATTTAAAAAGATATCTAGAAGGTGGTAATCATTCATTACTGTTGTTGTTTTTTTTTTTTTTAAGATTTTATTTATTTGAGGGGCGCCTGGGTGGCTCATTGGGTTAAAGCCTCTGGCTTCGGCTCGGGTCATGATCCCAGGGTCCTGAGATCGAGCCCCATACCAGGCTCTCTGCTCAGTGGGGAGCCTGCTTCCCTTCCTCTCTCTCTGCCTGCTTCTCTGCCTACTTGTGATCTCTGTCTGTCAAATAAATAAATACAATCTTTAAAAAAAAAGATTTTATTTATTTGAGAGACAGCACAAGTAACAGGGAGCAACAGAGGGAGAGGGAGAAGAAGGCTCCCTGCTGGGTAAGGAACCCCACAGGGGCTCAACCCCAGGACCCTGGGATCATGACCTAAGCCGAAGGCAGATGCCTAACCGACTGGGCCTCCCAGGCGCCCCTATTCATTACTGTGAAAACACTCACCATGAAGGAGTCACCATGCTCCATAGTAAGTTGAGAAAACTAAATAAAGACAAAAACATATTCTGACTGACAGGCCGTACAGTTTGAAGTCAACACCAAAGTTTAAGGGCAAATACAGCAAACAGTGAAATTCATCTAGCAGAACTGGGCAAAACTGCCAAATTCATCTCTTAATGTTTTAGTAATATTACAGTGTGACTATAACAATTTTATAGTCTCATGAGCCATATGAGAGCTGGCGAAACAGAAAACTTCATCAGCAGAAACACACTTAAGAATTTTATGCACAAGCAGCTATCAACTCTTTAAGACGTGACCCTATGCCTGTCTAATACCTGCTGAATTGCTACCCAACACTGTACCTGGAACATAGTAAGAGCTCAATAAACAGCTACCAAGGAAATGAAAGGGGATCACCATGTGGGGTACAGAGAAAAACTAACTGAAATCCATTTTCCATGCCATATATTCAATCGATTCCAAGAATGGTTATTTTGAACATTTTTTTTAAATTGTGGTAGTTAAGAGTATGGACTTTAGAGACAGAGATGTGGGTTCAACCCACCTTTGTCCCTTACTAGCTCAGCAAGTGATATGCAGTGTGTGTGTGTGTGTGTGAGAGAGAGAGAGAGAGAGAGAGATGTGCATTTTTAAGGCCTATTTTCCCAGGTGCAAAATATGCCTCATTTTCCAGAAACACAGCTCACAAAGTGGCAAGACTTACACATGAAAAACAGATGCAAATAGTGCCCAACACGTTCTTAAGCCTTGAAAAATGTCTGCAATATTAAACATTTCTATGATTTAAAAGCTAGGTTAAAATGATAGGCATTGTAATTTAAGCTTTGGAGGAAATACAGCACCTGTCAAGGAACTGAGAAGAAATTATCAAAACAAAGGCATAGTGATTTGATCATGTAAAATACTGTAATAAGTCATAGCACGATAATGTTAGAAATATCAGTAGCACAGAAAATATCTATGTGAAAATATAAACGAAACTGCACCATCATTCTCATGGCAATTATTTGTATAGGCTATAACCAGATTTCCTTCTAAGTTTTTTAACAAGATGGAAAAATGAAATGGGAGGTTGTTGAAATTTGTAATTCAAAAGCTTATCAGTATAGACTGTCCATCAAAAATAGCAATAGCTCGGGACGCCTGGGTGGCTCAGTTGGTTAAGCGGCTGCTTTCGGCTCAGGTCATGATCCCAGTGTCCTGGGATCGAGTCCCACATCGGGCTCCATGCTCGGTGGGGAGCCTGCTTCTCCCTCTGCCTCTGCCTGCCACTCTGTCTGCCTGTGCTCGCTCGTGCGCGCTCTCTCTCTCTGACAAATAAATAAATTAAAAAAAAAATAGCAATAGCTCTAACTGGACAAAAGCAGATAAAGTATCTCAAAAGAAAATTCCAACCAAAAAGACAAAATCCAATGAAGCGAAGGATTCCGAGCTTTAAATTCAAACTGTGAAAATCACAGTTAGTTTATATTTGGGGAAACAGGTCACTGAAAGCAAAATTAAGGTACAACTTCCTTAAAAATAAGTAATAATAACAATAAAATGGCAAGCACTATTTGGTGTTTACTACAACAGAGACTATCTTGAGTACTCTATTAAAAATGAGCTCATTAAATCTTTAAAACAGTCTCCAGCGACACAATACAGGGAATCTGAGCTCAGTGCATGTTGACTCTGTGGTTGGGGTTGGGGAAAGACATTCTGGACTCTTAGACACAGCTCAGTCTTCAGGAGGCCTGGACCTTATTTAAACATAGCCATAAATTTATGGGCAGGTGCCTCCCTTCCATTCTTATCTCCAGTACGCAGGTGTGCACGTACAGGACAAGATCAACTTTAAAAAAAAAAATAGTTTAAGAAGCACAACAATGGAAACCAGCACTCCAATTTCACTTTAAATCCCAGTTCAGGACTGTCCCACTTCCACAAAGTGAGCACGTGAGCATGCGGTCCTGTGAGCCCACTTCTGTTACGTTGGCCTGAGAACCACCAGGTGGGCAAGTAGGGAAAATCCTAGGACATCTTGAGCCGCAGGAAAAGCACAGACTAACATCAACAATGACCCGGGGGGGCGGGGGGGGGGCGTCTTATTTTATCCGCACATGAAACATTCCCGTCTGTTCGGCAGCAAACACACCTGACTTCACCTACGCCAGAAAGGTTTGCCTCACGTCTTTTTACTCCTTTATCTTAGCTCACAGGTGAGCTTTCAGAGTAAGGACATGTTTCCTCAGGCTCGAACCGCTTCGATCACAGAGTCTTCTTGCCACTGAGAAGTGTGAGAAACAGCTGGGAAATGGTACCTCCGCAGCATCGGGAGATGGCCGCGAGATGCCACTACATCCCAGCTCCTCCCCACGCACACGGAACGTGGCAAACGCAACCTGAGACTAAAGAAAGGTCTTCCAACTTACATTAGAAATACAAAGCAATTGCCACTGCCTCCTGCCATCCACACCCCTGAGAGGACCTTCACACCGCACTCAAGGAGCCAGAACGATGAGGGGGTGACTTCCGTCCGTCACCATGTGCCAGACAGGGAGCCCTGTCGCTGCTGCATCCAAGCACCTAGCCCGGCCCCTGGCCACGGGCTGCTGCCCCAAACGCACCATTACTGAGAACCCGCTACTCACTCGGGGCTTCGGATGCATTATTCTTCCCTAATCTTTGAGAGCGAGGTGCTGGAAGACTGTGTTCTTCTCAGTGCACCAAAACCGACTCCTGCCCTCCATTGCCTTCTCACAGAGGTCATAGCCGACTTGAAGCAAGCAAACAAAGGACAGGCATCACAGAAACAGGACTTCCAGGACCAGAAAGTCCACAGACTGAGGTCCCGGCCCCATCTGTTCACGTAAAGGATAGGATACCCACCAGCCAGTACTCAAGACACTTTCGCTAAATCATGCATTTCCAGTGGACCACTCTGCCTTGGGGAGTGGGGAACTAGTGTGAGGGAGGCATGGCCCCAGCCGAGGCCAAAGTCAAGGACAGACCAAGAGGTAAACAGGTAAACAGGTAAGGCGTACCCCAGCATAAGGAACAGGTCTGCAAGCTGGGGAATCTTTCTGCAGGAGGCATGGTACATACTGAATTGGAGGACAGTAAGATTACCCGGGATTAGGAAGAAAGTAGCTAAAGTAGGGCAAGGAAGAGGTTTGGTGACTATGGCATATACAGGGTGAAGGAGAACAAGAATCTTAGGTTGACTCAAGTACTCTGTTTAATGTGACAGGAAGTGATACACCATCTCCAAAGTAAGAAACATAGAGGAAAGGAACGGTGCGAGGAGAAAGCCCATGAATTCTGTTTGTGCCACTCTGAGTTTAAGATCTGCAGTCTATCTACACAGCTAATCCAGGAGGCAGTGGCAATGTGGGGGTCCCTACGAGAGAGGGGCACGAGTTACAGAGGAGCTCAGAGACGTAGTCTTGGAGCTGGCTAGGGAAACAGATGCCAGGTCACACCCGCAGTCAACAGGTGATCGGTGGAGGAGAACCTTCAAAGGACAGTGACAGAAATACCCAGGATAGGAGAAGGGACGTCAACGGGGTCCAAGAAAGTAACGCTTCGAAGAGGAGCCTGAGGTCAAAGTGGAATTCCAAAGAAAAGTCAAATAAGATACAAACAGAGAAACATAGACAACGGCCATTACGAGATGTCCGGCCCCGTGGCAAATGCAATTTCCAGGGAGAGATGGGGTCGCCAGCCAAGTACACGGAGCCCAAACCTGAACAGGAGACGCAGGGAGCTCTCAGAGCCGTCTCAGATACCTTAGCTACAAAGGAAAGAGGCCAGTCTTTTTCTGTTTATTTGAGGGTTCTTTATCTGTTATTAAAGAGTTTATAATAAGCAAGAAATATTACAACACAGACCAAAGTGTCAGTTCGTAACAGATTTACAATGAACTCTCAGGGGTAAATCCAAGCCACAGAAACGCTGGCCCTGTCAGCCATGCGTCCTCAGAGTAGAGACAGTAGACGGACTACCAGGAAGAAAAGGAAACACCATTACAGAGGTTTCTAAGAAGGAAAACTAGGACCCTGCAAATGAGCTTGGAATCATGACTATATTAAGCACAAAATTCTCAGCCAAGCTTTTATTTTTTTACTATAAAGGCTATTTCTAATGTTTCTAGAATGTTCTTAATCGGGCAAGAGCACCAAAAGTTTTAGCCGGACATCATAAATGGAAAACCTGAAACTACCTCTTCGTGGTGGTGGCGGTCTGTCGGGGGAACACCCCGAGTTAACCAGGAATGAGGGGGCTGACTCCTCGGACACCAGCGTACCCCCAGCCTGAAGCAGCTCTTGTGAGAGGTGGGAGATCTCCCATTTTCCTTGCTCCCCTTTTCTTAAACTTTCTCATCTTTTCTCGGCCCAGAGGACCCGTCCCCACAAAGAACAAAGTCTCACCATCACATGCAGCCCTGCAGACGGAAAGCTCAGGTCTGTTGATGGGAGCCCTGTCTTTTGTGGTTAACACCGAATAACATAAAATGGTTTTGGGTGGTTTCTTTTTTTTTTTTAAGATTTTATTTACTTATTTATTTGACGGACAGAGACCACAAGTAGTCAGAGAGGCAGGCAGAGGGAGAGGGGGAAGCAGGCTCCCTGCTGAGCAGAGAGCCCGATGCGGGGCTCGATCTCAGGACCCTGGGATCATGACCTGAGCCGAAGGCAGAGGCTTAACCCACTGAGCCACCCAGGTGCCCCATAAAATGGTTTTTTATACTGGTCTCTACACAACCCGGATTGAGCTAAATGAAGATTCCGTAGCAATCATTCTACTTGTCCCTGGAAAGGGCAAACTATTCATGGATATCGCCACCTGCTTCCTTTGCAATGAATGAGTCATAAAACTTCTGTGCCATGTGAATTTTATTTGCAAAAGGAAAATAAAAACCTTCGCAGTCTCACAGATTTCAGAGAACCAGCTACGGAAGGTACATGGTCTTAGTCAAAGGTAAGGAACGGTTAACCATTACTCATTCGGAGCAGTGGGTCTCAAAGATGAGGTATTCCATCTGGCCTGTTGTAGGAGTTAACCATTAACCTACCGGCTACCAACAGCCCCACAACCCTTCCCAGCCCTCCGGGTCCACAAACTAGACACTGAAAAGGCAGGAATGCCTGCTGCTGGGAAGGCTGCAGATACGGTCATTCCCACATCAATGCCCTATCAGTAAAGGACATCTCAGGAGTCAAGATTTCGACCTATGCACCTTTTTTCAATTACTCCTGAGTCAGTAGGGGTTCACCCTAGAATATTAAGTTCTAGAATGAAATTTTCAAGAGGCATATAGAACACGTTTTAACCCTAAAACTACAAATTAGCTGTCACGGAGTGAAATTTACTCTTCTCCAGGATTTAGAAGGTTTAGACAGTAGCATTATTTTCGCCAGATTGATTAAATCCAACTTTCTTTTGTTCTAATCAGCAGCGACTAATGATACAGTGGGGGAGAGGATTATTTATTTACTTTCCTTACATGGCTAATGTAGTTTCTCAATCCTTTCTAAGTACATTAAGCTCTGTCCCTAAGAGATGGTTTACATTCTGAGAAAAAGAATCACTTCAACTCTCCTTCACCTCCCTTGCCCTCGACAACCTCAGCTCAAAAGCTCCATCCTATTCCAGACAATAGTGCTCTCAGGGTGAGAAAGGATCCTTCTACAATGGACAAATAGCTAGACATCCTCTCAGCTTGTTTGTACTTTTTCTGGGTAGCCCTAAGCCTAGGCCAGAACACAGTAGGTCCTCTGCAAATAAATATTATGTTCTCGAAAAAGAGCCAGAGGCCAGGGTTCCTTGCTTTAGTTTCTGATTTTTTGATGGTTCCTCAATCTAGGCTGGTTGGATGAGGTTTTGCATCTTCGTGCAGGAGAGAACACCATCACACTGAGAAGATGCTTCCATGCTACACCAAGGTGATAAAAGTAAATACCATTTACGGCCCTTGAAAGCTCACAGGTTTAAAGCTACTAAACAGTCAGATACAGAACAATGGCCAAAAAGCACCCAAAAAGATGCTCAACATCCCCAGTTCTTGGAAGAACGAAAGCCAAAACCACAGTGAGATCTGACGTCATTTCCATCAGGAGAGCCACAATTCAAAAACAAAACAAACTCAAAGCAATCAACAACAAAACCAGAAAATAACAAGAGTTGACAAGGATGGGGAGAAATCAGAACTTTCATGTATTACTGAGGCAAATATAAAATGGTACAGTCATTATGGAAAACAACATGGGCGTTCACCCCAAAATTAAAAATAGAACTGCCATATGATTCAGTAATCCCCCTTCTGGGTATATACCCAAAAGAACTGGAAGCAGAATCTCAAAGAGATACTTGCACACCCATGTTCATGGTGGCACCATTCACAATGGTGCAGAAGGCAGCCAAGTGGGCACTGAGGGATGAACAGATACACAAAATGTGGTCTCTCCATACACTGGAATATGACGCAGCCTTAAAGAAGGAACTTCCGATAATGCCACAACACAAATGAACATTGAAGACGTTATGCTAAGTGAAATAAGCCAGTCACAGAAAGACAAATACTGTAGGATTCCATTTCTGTAAGGCACCTAAAATAGTCAAATTCATAGAAATGGAATGGTGGCTACCAGGGGTTAGGGGTAGAGTTTTAATTCTGAAAAATAAACTTCTAGAGATTGGTTATACCACAGTGTGTATACCTTGATACTACTGACTTGTATACTGCAAAATGGCTAAATGGTAACCACAGTCTTTTTTGAGGATTTTTATTAACCACAATTTTTTAAATTTTTTTTTTAAGATTTTATTTATTTATTTATTTATTTATTTATTTTATTTGCTCACAGAGAAAGAGTGAGCACAGCAGGGGGAGCTGCAGAGGGAGAGGGAGAAGCAAACTCCCCACTGAGAAGGTAGCCCGGTATGGGGCTCTATTCCAGGACCCCAGGATCATGAACTGAGCTGAAGGCAGACACTTAACCAACTAAGCTGCTCAGGAAACCCTAAAATTTTTTAAAATATTTTATTTACTTATTTATTTTAGAGTGAACATGAGAGGTTGGAGAGGAACAGAAGGGAAAAAGCAGAGGGAGGGAGGAAGAGGGAAGAGGGTAAAAATCTCCAGCAGATTCCACACTGAACACTGAGCTCAGCACAGGGCTCCACCTCACGACCCCAAGATCATGACCTGAGCCGAAATCAAGAGTCGGATGCTTAACAGAGCCACCCAGGCACCCCAAAAAGAACTTTTAAAACAAATAAACAAAAACTAAGAAAAACACCAGGAATGCTGGTTGGAATACCAACTCAGACTAAAGGGATTTTAACCTTTGAAGTATATCTGATCTATAGATTTAGCTAAAACGTGACCTGGTCTGGGACAGGAAGCAGCAGAAAAACCTAAAAGGTAGTTGGGGAAAGCCACAGGGCAGAGGCTGAAAACTGGCGGCCTCCCAGTAACGAGGCCCAGACATTCACTGGTTCAGCTGGTCAACGAGCGTCCGCTGAGCCCCTGCCACGCGCCAGGCGCTGTTCTCGGGGCCGGGCATACAGCAGTACCCAAAACAGATTGCTTATGGTCTCATGTCTTATTTGGCCCAGCCAGTTTTAAAATTTGAATGTGCTGCCACTATTCAAAAATCAAGAGGTTTCACATAAAAAAGTACAGGTTTCCATTTGCTCTCAGGGAAAAGAAAAAAAAAAATCTGATTGCACTGGCCCAAATTTCGCTACACGTTGCTGGGACTGAAGTGATTACCCCGTGGCAGGGAACCAGCCGGTGTGGCTCCAGGTACGCTTCATGCATTCATCCTGCCTGCCTAGCCCTAGAGGCATCGGAGTCTGGACTCTGCACTTAATGTTGGGCTCAGAGTCCCAGTCAGGCTTCACCGAGTCTGAATTCCACACGTGCCCCTACCAGCTATTTGACTGGAGCGAAACTGCCTTCCTCAGTTTCCTCATCTGTAAAATGGGGTGATAATAATGGCACCTATGTCGGCGGGCTGCCACCAAAGTTAAATGAGGCGATGTATGCAGAGGGTCCGCCCCAGAGCCTGGCGCAGAGCAAGTCCTCATTAAGTTCTTGCTATTCTTATCATTTGTTGTTTGGTTTGTTTACAGTCTCATTTCCACTATCATCATCATCATTGCAAGAAAAATAATCAAAATAGGGAGGGAATGCCAGGGCTCACCCAATTGTATAAGACGCCCTCCTTACACCACCCCTGCCCCTAACAGTTTTTCTTTTCTGTCCTTTTTTTTCTTCTTCTTCTTTTTTCTCTCATCTAGGATAATTTTGAGCATTTCCTTAGGAACCCGGGGTAGTCTTTTACCATCCGGACGTTCCCCCAACCACAATTTCCCGAGCAGCAAGCATATTCGGTGTAGAACCCCAGACAGCAAATTTAATAATCTGAGATTGTCCTTCAACAGAAGGAGACACCCCATTTGAAAAGGCACAAACCTAGTGCTTGAAACAGACTGTCAGGTTCTCTGCAGGACACCGTGAAAGGGATGGTGATTTTAAGGCGAGACACACACAGGAGCCCTGCTGGTGGGTGGGATATGCCCTGGGCTCCTCACCCACCAGCCCACAGCCAGACCGGATCAGGAAAGGGTTCTCGAAACCGCAAAATGAGCTAAGAGCAGTCGTCTGCAAGAGGAAAGCACGAACCAGTGGTTTTCCAGGGACTGTGCTAAATGCAGACTCCAAGGCTCCCCCACGAGTGTGGGATTCCCTGCATCTGGGGTCCCTGGCAGGAGCTTTAATGCACTCCCGGGGCGGGGGGGGAGCTAGGACGGGCCCAGAGGCCTGAGGGAGCCCACGCCTCCATCACCAGGTTCAGCCTTGCCCCTATCATCCCAGCTCCCACCAACGGCTGCACGGTGCTGCCCCACAGTATGCAACACCGCACACTTAGGACTCTGAAAGAGGTGCACTGTGTGCCCTCAGCACCCTCCTATAACAGAGGATGCGAGCGCCCCTAAACTCGGAGTGAGCCCCGGAACAGGCACGAGGTGCTTGTGGCAAGTGACAGGCTCAACAGAGCTCGAAAGAAGCCCTCTCAGGCCTGTTCAGCATCCTGGCCGCGCCCTTGCTCGACAGTCAACACTGAACAAGCTTCTGCCTCCCGCCACCGTCCTTGGCCATGACCAATGAGCAGAACTAACTGCAAGAAAGGATATTCCTCCTCCGCCCAACAGATCTCCTAACTTAATAAAAGGGACACATGACCCAGGGAATGGCAATGCCTTTTGACCAGTCAGCTCTCCAAAACTGCACAGAAAGACTTCTACATAAGCAGAAAAAGCCTTATCTAGGAATAACATTACCCAACTATTTAATTTTTTTTTAAAACTTGGTTCAGCATATTCACTGCCATATTAATCCCATAAAACAGATTTTATTTCCTTTCTCTCAGAAATGTCTTGCTATATCATTGCCCTTGGAAAAGTAACATTTGGCAAAATACAACTTTCCTGGCCAAAATGCCGTCAGGCCGGACTTTCTCTGGTAGTCTGGTAGGCCTTTCCTATATCTGATAAAGGGGGTTTTGCCCAACTTTTCAAAGAAGCTCCTGATATCTGGGTAGAATTCTCCCGAATCCCTCCTGCCAAACCATAAAAGCAGGAAGTCCAACTCCACCTCTCCCCAGAGGAGCGAGGCCTCCCCGACCCACGCCACCTGCCACCCCCAGGTTCTTGAGAAAAATATCTCTGGACTGGCACATGCAGAAGGTGACAAGGCCAGTCACTGAATAAGAACAAATCATTTGCCTCTCCAGTTTCTTCACCCTTCCCACCCACTTCTGACAATTAAAGTCATAATACTGGGGCGCCTGGGTGGCTCGGTCGGTTCGGCTCAGGTCATGGTCTCCGGGTCCAGGGACGGAGCCCCACGTCTGACTTCCCGCTCAGCGGGGAGCCTGCTTCTCCCTCTCCCTCTCCCTCTGCTCCTGCTCGCTTTCTCGCTCTCAAATGAATAATTAAAATCTTTAAAAAAATAAAATAGTCTTAATACTAAATAAGATAATTTCTGTATGATGTTTGTTTTGTTTTCTTTTTGTTTTTTTGTGGTGACAGTCTAAGAGGCTGAGGTGAATCTACAAGTTGAAAAGTAATTCACAGCACGTCAGACACCCCTTCCCAAGGATGGCAGTGACCGATGAAATAGGCCGCTGTCCCCACTGGTACAAGGTTAAAAGAATCATCACAGCGAAATGTGTGCCACGCAGATGGTACATTTGCCAAAACCCAGCATTCCTGTCAAACAAATGGCTTCTTAAGGTATGTTGACATCCCTACTGGACACCGCTCTTACCCGAGCAAAACAAATACAAAATGTGGTTTGGTAAAGAGTGTCTGAAGTTACCTGTGTTACTAAATGCTCACCCAGGTGACCCCGCATTGCTACCAGGCCTATAAGTAGTTATTTTCCCTGAGGACAGAATCAAATGGAATCAGAAAAGCAGTGTTATGTATGAGAACACTAGACTGACTTTGATACAAGTAGGAAAAACCTCAGTAAGACAGGCAGGTATTAAGGGTCCCATCTAGAAAAATTCTAATCTCTCTGAAAAGTCACACCTATTCCCTTTGTTACCATCACAGCCTGGCTTGAAAGCAATTCCCACTCTTTACCACACTTCCATCCCTCTCCCATCGCCACCCCCACCCCTCACCCTGAGCTCCAGGGACATATGTCATATGGGACTCCCAGCTTCCTAGGTATGCCCTGCCCACAGGCGGCCACTCTCCACCCCTCCCAAAGCCCATGTTACCGCTTTCCTTCTGGAGACATCTTTCTCTTCTTCCTTCCTGGAAGTCCTGTTCATCCGTCTAAACTCAGCTCCTTCCTCCTCTGTGGACGATGCCTCATATACTCCAGGTAAATGCCATCAGTCCTGCCTTTGCAATATTTTATTCAAATCCCTTCTAGAGCTGTCATCAACCCTCCATATCTACTTCCTTCTGCCTTAATAGCAAGACCATCTCTCTTCTGTGGAAGCACGGGAGGTGCACTGTAATGCTTTTCCCCAAAAGCAGACTTTATGTATGCATTCTAAAATGCACAAGGTTTCTTCCTCTGAAAGCACTGCTGTGCCAAAACTTAAGGAACCTAAGCGGAGAAGCGCGAGCCATCCCTCAAGGATATCCCACTGGAATGCGGACCGCTGCGGGGCTAGGACCAGTTGAAGACAAAGTCAGTCCATCCATTGAATCTAAAGAAGCAGCTTGAGGGGCGCCTGGGTGGCTCAGTGGGTTAGGCCTCTGCCTTCAGCTCAGGTCCTGGGATCGAGTCCCACATCGGGCTCTCTGCTGGGCAGGGAGCCTGCTTCCTTCTCTCTCTCTGCCTGCCTCTCTGCCTACTTGTGATCTCTGTCAAATAAATAAAATCTTTAAAAAAAAATAAAGAAGCAGCTTGAGATAAGGCGCACCAAATTCAATGCGGATAACGCAGCTACAATAGCTAAAGAAAGAAACATCCCTTAACCACCCACACCCAAAAATCTTACAGCAGCACTCACCAGTGAGGAGCCATAAATGAAAAGAGGCAAGAACATGGCAGCAAAGCAAAACATATCTTTCTTCTGAGATGAAATAGAAGGCGGAAACAATGGGAGCCGGAAGAGGAGGGCAGGAAAGAAAAGACTTAAAATATAGAAAGCTTATAATAAAGTCTTCTAAAAAAAGAAAGGGGGGGGACTTGAAATATGAAGAATTTATAAGATCTGACAAGCAGGAACCATGCGGGACATCTGGGTGGGTCAGTCGCTTATGCATCTGCCTTCAGCTCAGGTCATGATCCCAGCTTCCCCATGATCCCAGAGAATGGGTACAATCGCATTCCCGCCAACGTCCTCTGAGCCAGGTTCCAGTGGTCATCTTCCCATAGTGAAAACAGAAGAGTAGCTAAATGCACTCTAAGGGCCCCATCCACTCCCCACTTTTACTGTTCTGCGTGCCTCATGGACTTTCCTCCATCACTTGGACTTGTTGAGTTTATTGGGATCGGTCTTGTGATTAAGAGGCTTGTAAATAAATACGTAACATTTCACCAGTTCACTCAAATGTTTTACTGCCTGACCTCCTGCTCAGAGGTGACACATGGAGCTGATGAGAAGAATGTCATAAGCATTCTTTTCTACCCACCTGGACTAAACTGTTATTTACCCCAGGCTAGCATGACTTTAAGGGGGTTAAAATGCCTGCCTTTGCTTTTTGTAAAATGAGGGGGAAATAAAGCAGATTCACAATGACTGCCAGGCCCACACGTCATTTCATAGAGGAATTTTAGGGAAAAGAGTCATCTGTTCCTAACTTGAGAATGAAGTTTATCTTTGGAAGTGGCAGTTAAAAAAAGAAAAAAACATGGCTAGATGCAATTTAAAAAATAGTTTTGTTGAAAAGGCATTAATCAGGGGCACCTGGGTGGCCCAGTCAGTTAAGCATCTGACTCTTGACTTCGGCTGGGCTCCCGATATCAGGGTCATGAGATCAAACCCCCTGCTGGGCTCTGTGCCCAGCGGTGGAGCTGCTTAAAATTCTCTCTCCCCTCCGTCTGCCCCCCACTCACATTCTCCCTCTCTCTCTCTCAGAAAAAGGGGTTAATCAGTGCAAGGTTCATGGTACACATGGCACATTAACAGTGTTAATAAAAAGACCTCTTGTATAAACGCGTACGCATGTGAGTTGTTTTCATCAAGTATTTGACAATTCCTTAATTAGTGGCAAAAAGGACTTCTTGGTCACCTACTTTAATGCTACAGAAAAGCTTTTTGAAGAGACAAGTACAATTTAAAACAGCAGATCCCTAACTTTTATATAAAAAAAAGAATCTATGAATACTAACTAGAGGTCAGTTAACTAAATAGAAACAAAAAAGAACAAGAATTCAATAGGAAAATCTCTTAAAGGTGGTAAAATAAACAGAGAAATTGTTGGCAATATTGATCTAGCACGCGTTCCCCCCAATTTGTCAGAGGCACCTAAAACCATGTTTCATAATATTTGTCTGTTTTGTCTATATTTAATTTGCAAAATAAAGAAATTGAAAGCTTCAGGGATCATTTTTTTTTTCACAAGTTTGAGAGATTTCCTATCAGTAATGTAGCAACTTTGATTCAAAACTAGCTTTCATTCAACATGGAATGGCCAGTTGGAGGGATGGTACGATCATTACAAAGGCAAGCTTTAGAGTAACCGAGTGTCTCCTTTTCAAAAAGGGTAACTTGCAGAACGACTGATCAACAGCTA
Source organism: Mellivora capensis (assembly GCA_004024625.1). Taxonomy (NCBI): domain Eukaryota; kingdom Metazoa; phylum Chordata; class Mammalia; order Carnivora; family Mustelidae; genus Mellivora; species Mellivora capensis. Next base: position 58,437 of record PISX010009609.1, read on the forward strand.
ATTCAACAAACTCAAGTACTTACGCTCAGAATAAATACTCACATCCAGCCCAGGAGAATGTAACCAAAGAATGCATATACTACACGGCCTTTATATCAGATTCTGAAACAAAACTGCTTCCCTAATTACATTTGTTTAACATTAAAAAAAAAAAAAAAAGCTAAGATTCCTTGAGTCTACACTAAATAGTGGTACGTGTGGATAGCAGACTCCAGGCTACTCTAAATTAAGAACATGAAAAGTGCAAAACGAAGACCCCCGGGGGCGGGGGTGGGGAGGGGTGGGGAAGAGGAAGGAGGAGGAGAAGGAATGATGAGAAAGCTGCAAAAACTTTACTTGCAAACCAAAGATAACCAATTGTGAAATTAAATGTCATGGTGTTTTTAGTGATTTACTGCGCAACTTTATATGTAACACTTAGTAAAACTGCAGGTGATATCAGCAACATTTAAAATGCTGCCGCGAGGGGCGCCTGGGTGGCTCGGTGGGTTGGGGCCTCTGCCTTTGGCTCAGGTTGTGGTCCCGGGGTCCTGGGATTGGGCCCCAAGTCGGGTTCTCTGCTTGGTGGGGGGGGGGGGGGGCTTGCTTCTCCCTCTCTCTCCGCCTACCTCTGCCCACTTGTGATCTCTGTCAAATAAATAAATAAAATCTTTAAAAATAATAATAATAATAATAATAATAATAATAAAAAAATGCTGCCATGACAAAACTGAGAGAAAAAAGGAGGCAGCCACTAGGCCTAATAAGAAGCAGGGAGGGGCACCTGGATGGCGAACTCGGTTAAGTATCTGACTCTGGGTTTTGGCTCAGATAGTGATCTCAGGGTCATGAGATCGAGCTCTGAGTCAGGCTCTGCACTCAGCGTGGAGCCTGCTTAAATTTTCTCTCTCCTGCTCTCCCTTAGCCCCTACCCCCACACTCCCTCAAGTGAGCTCCAGCACGCTCTCTCTCAATTGAATCTTAAAAAAAAAAAAAAAAAAAGCAGCAGCAGGGAAATTCCAGCTCAAGATTTTTTTTAAGTGCAACGGTGATCAGGAGCTATATTCCAAAATAATGAAAATTATCTGCTTTTTAAGACTCAGTCATACCTATGAGGCATCTAACATATAGAAGACTAATAAACTTAATCCTTGGATGATTCTGGCATTTGCACAACGTGGGATCTACAGAGACAGGCAGGATCCATTTCTATAGAGGCAGTGTCCGTGGGTCTTGCATCTAAAAGTCAATATAACCTTTCCTAGGTACACCTAGGAACACATCTGCCTCCCCCCTCCTCCCCTATCTTCCCATTTTCCTTGTGCATCCCTTATCGGTATAACAGGAATAAACCCACAATAATCACTGTAACTGGACCCACGGATGTGACAACTGAGGGCCCTGTGGGTAGTTTCTGTACCCCCAGGGGCATTTCCTAGGGAGCTGGGCCCAGAAACACTGACCACCACTATAAAGCCTGGAGCCCTTTCCTCTCGCTGAGTCCCTGCCTCAAATTCCTGGCACGAAGCAGAGCTGGGATCTCTTTTTGCACTATAACAGTACTTAAGAGAGTGGCTTCCTTCCGCAGCATGCCACGTAAGAGGAATGGGCTTTCACCGACTAGCTGAGAACGTAAGCAGCGTTTCTACAGGAAAATCAAGTCCTGGTTCCAGGCTAATTGATGTACAAACTTCCGGCCCACTCCTTGATAAGGTGAGACTAGAAGAGGAAACTGTACCGTTCAAGGGAGTAAAAGCAAAAGAGAGCAATTTGTATCAATAAAGACAAACTGTGTCTGAGTGTCTGTGTCCAGAGTGAAAAAATAAAGATTTCTGGTTAAATTAAGATCCAGTTAGAGTGGCAAGTAAGCAATGTAAGGTGTGCTTTTAAAAATATGAAAGGATTCGGGGCACTTGGGTGGCTCAAAGGGTTAAGCCTCTGCCTTTGACTCAGGTAATGATCTCAGGGTCCTGGGATCGAGCCCCATGTCAGGCTCTCTGCTCAGCGGGGAGGCTGCTTCCCCCTGCCTCTCTCTCTGCCTACTTGTGATCTACCAATCTCTGTCAAATAAATAAATAAAATCTTTTTTTAAAAAAATGTAAGGATTCAAAATATAATAGGATCAAAGGAAAGATACCATATATACTGCAAAATCTGTTTTTTCAGACAACAGTAGTCCCCCACTCATTGTGGGGGATGCCTTCGAGACATTCCAAGACTCAGGCGATGCTTGAAACCTCCAGATGGCACTGAACCCTAAAGATACTGTGTTTTTTTCATATACATACATACTTATGATGAAGTTCAATTTATAAATTAGGAACAGTAAGAGATTAACACAAGAGTAATACAATAATTATAATACACTGCAATAAAAGTTATGCGAATGTGGTCTCTCTCTCAAAATATCCTACTTTACCAGGCTCACCCTTCTTCTTCTTCTTCTTTTTCTTCTTCTTCTTCTCTGCTTCTGCTTCTTCTTCTTCTTGTGATAGGAGATGATAAAATATCTGAGATGAAGTGAGGTGAACGGTACAGGCATTGTGACGTACGGTTAGGCGACTACCAACCTTCTAAGGATAAGTCAGAAAGACCATCTGCTTCCAGACCCTGGATGACTGCGACTTTGGATAAAGAAGGACTGCTCTGCGCTCCCATTCAGCAACCCATACCTAAAATCTACAGCTCCCCGTTTGGAAATCAATGACCCACCTCCCAATCTTCTCTCTCTCATCCGTCATGCACTGCTTTCTAGACCGGAGGTTTCCAGCCGAGAATCTGAACCACCCCTGAGTGCCTCAAATTATTTCAAAACAAGTTATGAAATTCTCAACACAAATAAACGTAATAAGCATTTGCTATAAAGAAATCTGCAGCGCAGGGTGTCAAGAAACCTAAAACCCGGGAGATGATGTTGAAATTCCCAGAAGGAAACAAATCACAGCTCAGGGGAAGCCAAAGAGGCACACAGTGATATACAGCAACCTACACATACTTTCAAGATGAACACAGCAACAGCAATACCATGACAAGTCTGCCAAGAGATCTGAAAGTCACACCACACTGACACGGAGATAATGTTTTGCAGAGGGCAATGGACAGACAGCAGGATGTGTATCCTTTTCCACAAGACAGACAGACTTCTGCTGTTTCCTCCGGTCACCTCGCCCCAGAGCGTGCCCCTCAGACAGAGTAACATCCAATACTCCCCAAAGCTCTGAAAATATATCCAAACACAACATCAATTTCAGTGAATGTTACAACGACCACAGCACATACGTTAGAACCCCGTTTTTCGTTGGAATGATGAGAGGTAAATGCCCCCAAAATCATGGGAAAAAACCGAACTATCCCTACAAAAAAAAAAAAAAAAAAAAAAAAAAAAAAAAAAAAAAAAAAAAAAAAAAAAAAAAAAAGTTACACCAAAGATTTAAATATGCGACTTGAGTCTATTCCCGGACAAAAAGGAATCAGAAAACTAGCTTCTTCTGAGAAGAATAACAGCACAGAGCCTCCCTTCTTTGCTCTGACCACAAATTCAACCGCAGGGATGAAACAAAATTTTTCTAGAACTCCTGAATTTTCAAAGAAGTGTCAAGTTAGGAACCTAAGGAATCATATTCTATTAGACCAACTAGCTCGTGATGAAGACAAGGAAACTGAGTCATGAGCAGCTCAGTAACCAAAATAGCTAATTAGTGGCTGAACTAGGGACTCAGGTTTCTGAAATTCCACAGGAGTGCCCTTTCCACCGTACCAAGTGGAGGACGATGGGGGATGGTTGGAGAGTCTGCAAAAATTCAAAATGGACGTGGCCCGTTGCACATCTGCCCAGGGTGGTTTCATCTTACATCGCCTAAGGGACTCTCATGTGACACGCCAGTCACTTCATAATGGGGCTGCTTTTTTTAATGGGCAGTGGCTTTTTTTTTTTTAGACCTATGTGTGATCAAAGCGATTAAAATCAAGTAGGAATTAAAGTGTACACATACCAACAGTAAACCCAAATACCATTCAGAGAAGTCACTGTTTGGCTTTCTAGGTCAAAAAATAATTTATGGAAAAAATGTCCATATAATGGATATTTTAATGGGTCCAATTGCCAGTAAAATAGGCATGATAAGGAGACTACCTTTAAAATCTGTTTAGTAAGGACTTATGGTCTCCAGACATTAAAAGAAAAAACAGAGAGAGCTAGCTTTAGCAGAGAAGTCCTTTGAGCACTACTCCCAGAAACAAAATAGAACAAGGAGAGGACCTGAGATTATACCCCCATACTGATGGACTCAGACAGCAGAGAAGAAGGGGAATTGTGATTGGCAGAACAGAAAATCCAGGGAGCTTTTTTTTTCTTTTTTCTTTTTCTTTTAAACCTGAAATATGTGGAAGAAATGATGGGGGGGTAAAAACATCAGAAGAGGGTGCCTGGCTAAGCATGTGCCTTCAGCTCAGGTCATAATCCCAGGGTCCTGGGATAGAGTCCCGCATCAGGCTTCCTGCTCATCGGGGAGTCTGCTTCTCCCTCTCCCTCTACCCCTCCCCCCTGCTCATGTGCACGTGCTTTCTCTCTCTCTCTCTCAAATAAATAAATAAAATCTTTAAGAAAAATAACATCAGAAGAAAAGAAAGTAATGAAGTGCCAGAGAGCAGGTGATGTGAATGGGGAAGGCACAATGGTGCACTTTATCCAAGAGGACAGCAGGAAAGCCCCTGCCATCAGCAGAGGAAAGATCCAGTCAAGACATAAGAATCGGAGTAGGTTTTCAGGACATATGGAGATTTCTATCTGGGTGCAAACAGTGGCTTCTGTCTACCTATCAGGTCTGGCCTTTTGCTTTTTTGCCCATTAAGGAACTTGATTTTATGGGTTCAATCAGGAGTGACCAATGCCAACTGAGAAATTATACTGAGAAGCCTAATGGTCAAGGAGACTCAGCTCATTCTCAACCCAAAAGGTCGAATGTCTGGGTAAATCAATTTAAAAGTCAAAAATTCTGAAAAAAAGGGAATTACATTACTCTACCTATTGTAATCAGATAAGACTAGCCTGTGCAGGCAAGGAGACTTCTGTTGCCTGCCCGGGATGTCCTTTCAACATTAATTCCATTTTTAACTCTTCTTTCTTAGTGTTCCTTCTCATTGCCACACACGCCTATCCACAAAATAATACTCCCTCCCCGCAGGTATGTCCAAGATTCTGAATAGTCACGTACTGTAAAAATGGACTGATTTTATAGCAACACAGAAATGCATGCTGAGATGCGCCTAACCGAAAACAAGAGTCAGGTAGAAAAAGCTAAAAGGTAGATGGGAAAAGCAATTAAGCAGAGCTTGTAACTTTCAAAACAAATGCTATCTAGTGGTTTTTAAAATTTTCTCTCTTCATAGCTTTCTCCCTCCAGAAAAAGCCCTGTAAATGACATTTAAAAATCAATAAAGTACACATAAAGATGAATGGTTACAATATTGGATATGCTAACGCTGATAAGTGCTTCTCCCTAAAGCTCAAGAACTTAATTTACTGAGCACCTACTGAGGACAGTGTAATGAAACACTAACATCCAGCCAATAATATGCTAATAATACTTAATATTAATCCATAAAATAAAAAGCAATGACTAAATATGAACCACATACATTATAAAATCTGGTAGCAGATTGGGCAATTCTTAGATGACTTTGCCAACAAAAAATATAAAGATGTGTACATTATTTTCTGTGATGCATTAATCTTTCTCCTGGAAATTCAACCCAAAGGAATAGTTCAGAAGATGAAAGAAGGCGCTACATGACAAAGATGTTAATAGCATTTTATAATAACCAAAGCCCTCGAAATACTCCAGATAAGTAATAGAAAATTGCTAATATAACATAATATTAATTCAGTGAGTTGACTATACATCTGTTAAGTTTATATATAGAGAAAGACTGTGTAGAAACAAGAAAAGTATACATAAAGACACGTGGAGGAAAAGGGCAGAATAAGAAGTATTCCCGATACGTTATTCTATTTGAATATTATTCTATACATACACTATGATTATAGGAATATAGTTAACAGAAAGTTAAGAAAGAATATACAACACGGTGGTTATGCTTAAGTGGTAGGGTAATTAGTGTCAAGATCCTTGAGACACTTTTAAAAACCAAAGTATGAGTGTTTCAAAAAAATGGGCTTCCGTCTGATATCCGCAGCCATAAAAGTCAAGAACTACGGGTGCTGACCCATATGGCACAGAGAGACACCTCATCACAAGCAGAGCATGCGTTTGTGAGACCAAGGTCCTCAAAATAGCAAAGAAGAGATGATGATGGGTCGCTCACAAGACAAAAAATGCACTTGTACTTGACGACTGAGCACACAAGCCAATCAGAGTATGCTGCCTACACCTTCCCTGGGGACCTGCAGCAAGGAGACATGAGGGAAATCACCTTGCTTTTTGCCCCAGCCCTCCTTACGTGGAAACGCCCTCAAACAACTCACAGATACCAGCAAGTGTACACTAATTACTATATGGCAGACACCAGATTATAAGAACCGACACGTGTGTCCCAGGTCTAAAAAAGCTGAGGGGTGCTCTGAACGTTCAGTACTGGTTAAAGACAGAGTCAGATGGATGCAGGTGTGTTAAAACCGGCCGGCAGTCAGAAGCCTCCTTAGGTAAAGAGCTACAACCTCTGGCTGACAGTAACCAGCCAGGTTAAGCAACGTGTCTTCGTCCATTGGGGCAGACACAACACCACACCACACACTGGGAGTGTATGAACAATAGAAATGTATCACTCGCAGATCTGGGGGCTGGAAGTCTGAGATCAGGGTACCAGCATGGTCTGGTGGGGGTCCTCTTCCAGATCACAAACTTCTCGCTGTATCCTCAAAGGGCAGAAGGGACCAGGGAGCTCTATGAGGTCTCTTTTCCAAGAGCACTAATGTCATTCATGAGAGCCCCACCCTCATGACCTAATCACCTTCCAAAAGCCACTTAGGAATTGAGGGTGGGGGGGGCGGGGCAGGAAGGACATATTCAGCCCATAGCACCCCATAAGTGGATTCCACTTGGGGTAGGCCACATTCAGGCTTGGAGAAAAGTAAAATGGAGGAGGAGGAAGAAAAAGAAAGTACTGGGGGGTGGACAGGGTAACACTAACTGATTTGGGACAACACCGTACAGGGTCCCATGGGTGGGGGAGGGGGGGACCATCCAACAGACCTAAAAGCCATATACATATGTATTTTACACCCTTAGCCTCAACTCTCCCAAACACAGAATTCAGTGAAGTAGAACACAGAGTAGGTACAAGAACTTCTTTTGTTTTTAAAACTATAAGCAGCTTAAGAAAACATCTACCATGGAGCCCTGGGTGGCTCAGTCAGTGAAACGTCTGTCTGCCTTCGGCTCAGGTCATGATCCCAGAGTCCTGGGATCTGGGATCCAGCCCCGCATCAGGCTCCCTGCTCAGCAGGGAGCCTGCTTCTCCCTCTCACTCTGCCCCTCCCACCGACACAGGCTCCTGTGTGCATGCACTCTTGCAGAAATAAACAAAATCTTAAAAAAAAAATTATCAGGCACATGACAACCTTCAAGAAGAGCTCAGTAACCCTTTCATAAATTTCATAAAGGACAAGTAACCCTTTCATAAATTCAATCTAGATATATAATGATTCAGTACAAACCAGCATCCTGTTTGCACTGATTTTGTTTTTGTAATTACCTGGTTTCATCTGGATTAACATAAATTCTCACTTACTTTGAGACTCAGAATCCAGTTTTCCCAAACGATTTGCCTATTACAAAATCAAAACTTCATAAACCAATGAGATCTCATCTTCCAAAGAAATTTGCCAAGAATTCCCAGAAGACTTACACAGAAGGCCCTTAAATTGAAATAAGAAATCATTTCAGGAACAAAAACCCAAACACTTTGATGGCAAATCTATTCAAATTCCTGTATCTTCAGCACTAGCCTGAGTCTTAATATTCACACGATTAACATCCTAAATGCTTGTGTACTTTTAACAGTCTGCAGCCAGCAACGAGTACCGTCAATTAAACTCTGCTTCACACACGGATGTCTGGTTCACACATCATCTTGCTTCTCCCACACTTGGACTTGCTTCCCACTGAGCTGTAATATTTCTTACAAGCTTTACCAGGCTGTGTCTAAAAACAGAGAATGGGTCCCTTAGTTCAGAGGATTTTTTTGACATTCCACTGCTAAATGAGGTAGGGGGCATGTGCAACCCAGGAGTAGTTGCAAAACCCAGTTATCATTCCCAAATCCCAGCAACACTTCCCATCCCAACACTCTCTCTGTGTGTCTATGGACTCAGGATTGAGTGGTCTAAGGCTTTCTTTTATCTGCCCTGCAAGTCTTCTTGTGTTTGCTGTGAGATCTCGGAGCCTTACGTGAAGAAATATAACCAAGGATGTTTATGGGTAGGTCTACACACCACTAATTCTAAGCAGAAGGCAAAGGCAAGTGTACCCAGCAGGCAACACGACACTCATAAGCCAAGTGAGAGGATACAATTGATAATAAAAAGTTTTAGTTTACAGTTTGAGGGGAAAAACTGTAGGAAAGGCTGGTTCTTGGGTTTCAATTGGTATTTCTTCTATATAAACCATACGGTAACAGGGGAATCTGGAAACCATGGAAATGAAAACTATCCAATGTTAGGCAACAAAATAATAAATAAATCCTCTTTCCTAAGACTTTAAAACATGGAACAAAATTCAGTAATTCAAGTAAGTTCAGCCATTTCCCCAGTTCCATAGTAAATACTACTATGACTTGATTCAAAGTTATAAAACCTCAAATCAAATATATGTTTTCTTTTTACTTTTGTCACTATTTTAACATAAGGATAAAGATGTATTTAAGACAGAGTCTACTCAGAAACATAGGAGACCAAGGAAACAAAGAGAGCATGAAATTGAGCACTTTTTAAATTTTTTTTTTCTTAATTTATCTATTTGTCAGAGAGAGAGGGAGAGAGAGAGAGAGCGAGCACAGGCAGACAGAGTGGCAGGCAGAGGCAGAGGGAGAAGCAGGCTCCCTGCCGAGCAAGGAGCCCGATGTGGGACTCGATCCCAGGACGCTGGGATCATGACCTGAGCCCAAGGCAGCCGCTTAACCAACTGAGCCACCCGGGCGTCCCTTTTTTTTATAATGGCTTTCAGAAACCGGGAGAGAAAATTACAGATTGTTTTATTGCTTTCTCCAACTAAATAGATGAATAGCATTTGTTCTTAAAGGTTTTGAAATACCACCATTAGTAATTTCAAAAATCAAACCGTACACAATGATGAAACCAAAAAAATGAAAACTTCAAAACCCAGCATGAGCAGAACATAACGAAAGTTGTATACTTCAATATTCCTGATGGCACTATACACTGATAGTCTTTCTAGAGAGCAATCTGGCCGCATGTAACAAGATCCACAAGCAATTCATGCTCTCTGACTCAGAGAGCCTACTTTGGAAACTACATCCCAAGAAAATAATCTCCAAGTAAATAAATGTAATTTGTTCAGCAATGTTTGTAACAATGCGATTTACGGCTGTTAAAACTGGAAACAATCCAAATACCAAACCATAAGGGAACAGTTAAGTCAATGATGGCATAAAAGACAGGATGATTTATCCCAACCCTTTGCTTCCTTTTGGTAATGGACCCCTCCACGTCCCAGTGACATGCCAAGCAGCCCCATGGGATGACTGTAGGTCCCTGACCCATTGGGTGTTTGGCTTGGCCATGGGATAATACACTTAGGCAAACTGGATATGAGGGGACAACATATCTGCCACCTCCATGCAGCGGCTTTAAATGGGACCGCATGCTTCTCACCATATTCCTGCACTTAGCCGTGAGAACAACATGTCCCAGCTGGGGGCTGTCCTTTAGCCTGGGTTTCTGAGTGAGAAGACAGTGGAGCAGCACCACGCCCATTCAAGCCACCAAGAGCTGTGGTACATCCACAGCTCTCACATAACGTGGACAAGGAACAAATGTTTGCTGCTTTAAGCCACTAAGAGGTTGGAACCCTTTTTGTTACCATAGCAAGAACTAGGAAAATCCAATAGTCATCAAAATGTGGCAAGTTCTAGGAAAACATATTTGAAAAAAAGCTTGTTAAAAAGTAGAAGACAAGAATAAGAAGCAGTTACTGAGGACATCTAAACAAAATAAGGCAGGCCAACAAGTACCAGAAATTCATGCAGAATGATGTAATAGTTTATAATTATTTCTTATCAATGAAGCATGTACATATATGTATCTTTAATTCTCTTCTAAATACTACCCTTATGTAAACATATTTTCAGTAATTCCATATATATATTTATAACAGCAATAATTCCAACGTGTTTTTCTGCATTAAATGATGTAAGGATTAGTGAACACTCATGCCAAAAGTGAACCCAGTTTAAGGGTTATTATTCAGTCTTTGAATGTATCAATTTAGGGCTCATCAAATCCTTTTGTCAGACTATAACAAAAGGAACCATAAGAAAAGAAAAACCACACAGACAAAAGCAAGACTTATTTGCTGGGATAATCTATACACTAGGCATCAAACATGGTGCAAAAACAAAACAAAAAACAAACAAAGCAAGATCTAAAAGACTATCAGAATCTGAAAATAAAGTTGTGTTACCTTTCTATGAGTCTTCATGAGCTAGGTTTGAAATTCCATTTGTATGATTCAAGCATCACCAAGAATGTTCATCATGACAAGCAATCTCAGACATTTATCTTAAAATAAATTCAACAAAAATAAGCTATTAATGTGAAACCCTCACTATCATCTTCCATGGGATAGCTAGAAATGTAACTATGTATTTTCAGTAATAAAAAATAATAAAGGTAATTACAGTATATCAATTACCTATAGATATACTAAATATCAATTATTAACAATAAGTATGAAAAAGCATATATATATATATATGTGAAGGAGTACATAAAACTACAACTATAAAAATATATCTACTTAGGACCAAAGACTAGAAAAATATGAAAAAAATTTTTGAATAGCTGGAAATAAACTTGTGGGTAGACTTTTACCACGTTTTTGAAATTGTAGTTATTTTGAGGGGAGAGAGATTCAATGCTTGCATTTAAAAAACCTGTACTTGCTATGAAATACATTACTGACACTCAGTTAAAAAAGAATCTTAAGTGAGCTTTAAGTATTGGGTTGTTGTTGGTTTTTTGTTTTCTTTTGGGTTTTTGGGGGTTTTTTTTGAGAGAGAGAGAGAGAGAGAGAGCGCGAGCAAAAGCAGGCAGGGGCAGAGGCGCCCACGGACAGAGAATCTCCAGCCTGCTCCAAACTCCGCGCAGAGCCTGACACAGGGCTCCATCTCAAGACCCTGAGATCATGACCTGAACAGAAATCAAGAGTTGGACACTCAACCGACTGAGCCACCCAGGTACCCCTAAAGTTTCTAAAAGCAATTTCTGATCAATATCCTTCTGACGAAGGCAACCTTGGACTAGTAAATGAAGTATATTCTATCAACCATAATCTCATCATTTCTTGCTAATTTGAGGCCATTCTCAGAAACACCAATGGTTGTACTATAGCCCCTAACAGAGAGGACGTTGGCCAGGGCTAGGAAGGAGAATATGCCCCCACCCCCCAACCCCCACCCCCTGCCATAGACACTCAATAAATAAAACACTGTTCTGGCTCCCTTCTAGGTAATGTTTTCTCTTCTGCCTTTGGGAGGCAGTGATGCAGAGTGGTTACAAGTATGTGCTCTGGATTCATGCCCAGAGTCGACACTCAGCTCATCATTTACCAGTATTTGCATGCCAATGGTGTTACCCAGTAAACGAGTATTTACTAGTTGTAGGATCTTGTGCCTTAGCCTTTTTTTTTTCCAAAGATTTTATTTATTTGATAGACAGAGATCACAAGTAGGCAGAGAGGAAGGCAGAGAGAGAGGAGGAAGCAGGCTCCCCGCCGAGCAGAGAGCCCGACGTGGGGCTCGATCCCAGGGCCCTGGGATCCTGACCCGAGCTGAAGGCAGAGGCTTTAACCCACTGAGCCACCCAGGCGCCCTGTGCCTTAGCCTTTCTAAGCCCTGGTTTTCTCCTCTACAAAATAAGTCTGTACTTACTTCAGAGTTGTTGTAAGGATCAAAACGATAATCCATTTAAAGTGCTTGACAAAGTACTTGCACACCCTAAGTAGTAAATAAATGCCAGCTAATATTAGTCTCTATCTGGTGGTCATCTGAGGCGTCATGCTGGCTTCTCACCATCGCCAATAGCTAATGCTAATAATTCCTGTCTCTGTGCACTGGTCCCCAACGCCGGAGGCGTCACTCCGAACCAGGGCTCCCATCTGTAACAGTGCTGCCCCGAAGAAATGTAATGTGGACCACAAAAGCCAGCCACATAGGTAACTTTTCATTTTCTAGTGGTCACGTTAAAAAGCAAAATAGAAGAAATTAATTTTAATAATAGATTTTATTCAACTCGATATATCCAAAACATTATTTCAACATGTAATCAATTTAAAGATAGTGCAAAAAAAAGAAGACTGTAAAAAAAATGTAATAAGTCTGCAAAGTCGAATACGTATTTGGTACCTACAGCATGTCTGAACGCAGATGGGGCACATTTCAAATGGCAAATGGTCATAGGTGGCCAGAAGCTCCATCATTAGTTGCTTGTTACTTTCAAGATTATGACCACAGAAAGACATCCTCCCCCCTTCAAAAATATCAAAAGTCATTTATTAAAGAAACCGATGGATGGACGAAAGGAAAGAAAGGAGGAGGAAGGGAGGAAGCATAGACGCGGCACAACCGACACAGACGCAGACCTCTGGGCCTCATGTCATCGCCGCATTGAGCACTTGAGCTGTGGGGTCAGAGAGAATGGGTTCAAATCCCACTTCCTCCACTGACGAGCTGCAAAAAGACTTTTCATCAATAACCTCTTCAACTCTCTTACTTCCCGGGGATAAGCTATGGATAAAAATAACCTCTCTTTCATAAGATCGTTATGAGTTTAAAGGTTGTAGAGGGAGAGGAGTTTCCATACATAAAGCTCTGCTTTGTGAAAGGTCAGAGATGAGGGTAGGAAACATTGATGAAGGGGATGCAAGAGCAAATTAGCTTGAGGTAATAAAGGGGCCACAGTAGAGGGAAAGCGGTTCACGTTATAGTCACAATGCCTGTCTCAAAAATGCCCAGTTACACAAAACAACTTAAACAGTGGCAGCTCTTAATAAAATAATTGCAGTGACATTTCTAAAGCCCTCAATGGTCTGATACCTCGTTAGCCTGCCTGCTTTCTTCTTGGCAGTACCCTAAGCAAGGGGGGAGGAGGGGAGGACGGCTGACCGCCAGAATTTGGAGAACCGAGGTGGTTTTTTTTTTTTTAACGAGTGCCCATATTAACCACAGCTTCTGGCCTCAATGAGATGGGACCACTGAATGTGCCTAAATCTTTCTTTGAAGAATGAGGTTCCTGCAGGGCCACAAACATAATCCGAATATTACTCTTCACTGTATAAATACATAAAACTAGAGGAAATGTTTACTATTCCTAAAACTTTCCCTGAAAGTTAGTGTTGTGAAGGTTCCTGATATTTTGTTTTAAACCTGCTCTTATTTTTTGAATATGTTATTTTATTAATACTTTATTAATTAATTTATTTATTTGAGAGCACACAAGTGAGAGAGAGAGAGAGCACCAGCAAGAGGAGAGGGCAGAGGGAGAAGCAGACTCCCCGCTGAGCAGGGAGTCCGACATGGGGCTCACTAGATCCCAGGTCCATGACCACAAGGCAGACGTTAAACCAACTGAGCCACCCAGGCACCCTTTAAACTGCTCTTATGTGCTTCCCACCCCTCCAAGAAAAATCCAATTAATTAAAAAAAAAAAAAAGTGAGTCTAGTCTGCAAATGAAGGTTTTTAATATTTACCCATCTTAATACTCTAAGTCGCTATACTCTCTAATTTGTGTGGGGTTTCTTAAGGACAACAAACATGATGCCACTATTCCAGGGACTTTCTAAACCAAACTTTTTCTAGAAAGTAGTCCATTTAATACCAGTGTCCCTTGAGATTACATGTGTCCCATAAAATCAAATTTAAAAAACAGGTCCTACTGAAATGAATTCAGCTTGTCACACTTCTGTTTACTGCGAGACTTAGTGGAGTCTTTAAAACACTCATGTGCAGATTTCAAACTGCTATGCTCAGCCATTATTCCCATTTTACCAGTCTACAAATGAGAAAAATAAGAATATGCACTGAGAATCACATGATAGGGAGAGGGTCTAATTACCCCAGGAAAACAGACATTCTTTACAGATCTTTGCTCTGAGTTTCTGGCCTGATGTGCTGTGTGCTGGGCATTTCTCCCTTTTATCATCCCTGATAAATATCAATCTTGAGTACATATATAGTAATTAACCCATCAGAAGCCCCAAATGCAGACAATTTATTATAAAGAGAGGGAGAAAGAAGTGAAGAGAAAGGACCGGAGGGGGAAGAAGGGAGGAGGGGGGAAATTCCTTTGAATAACTTAGTGTAAACATCACTTCATATTCTCAGCTAAGCTAAAATGCCTAAACGCTTTCATCAGGATGAAGGCACATGAAATACACACTTGTACCTAACCTAGCCCTTGGAAAATAAGCCTCATTTTCTAAACAACCAAACAGCTGCTCAGCAGAAGCACAGCACAATTCATCCTTTCCAGCCTTTATTTTTAGATGCCTCTTAAGCAAAACAATAATTTTCTAAAGAATATCATTAAGATCCGTAGGTGTCATCTCATTATTTTCAAGTTTTAATTCGTTTCCTATCAGTCACACATTTTTCCCTCCTAAAATCACATCATTACATCGTATTCCATGACAAATACCTCGCCTTTGAATAAAAGAATGTATAAATTTAAAAATGCACAGATTCTAAATTAGCACAATCTACCCAGAATGTTAAGGTCACTCACGGATTTAAACACAGGGGATCTAAAAGTCAGCCCTGTTTTTCAAATGATAATTTGGAGACTTGTGCAGGTCTAAAAAACAAACAAACAAACAAACAAACGTGTACCTTTATCACCAAAAGCACGTTTTACAAAATGTATAATGAAAAAGAATATGCTTAATAGATCACAGGATTTCATGGGCAGAAGTGAATGCTAATTGCCTGCCGGAGTCTTTAATGAAACCTAATTGCTGGCTGGAGCTGTCACCGCTGACCCTGGTAACAGCCTAGCACACCCTTCATAAACCTAATACAGCATAATCCTCCTTCATTAGGGTTATTAGAGCTCCGCAGTGGGACACGTCTGCCCCAGAAATCAACCGCTGCCTCTTCTCTAAATGGACGTGTCACCTCTCCATCCTGAGGCAAGGAAGTGTTGATGGCAACAAGTGGGACCACTTCACAGCCCGGCTCGCCTTCCAAAAGCTCGCCCCATGCCCCCTGCGACACCACTGAGGAATCCACCACCACGCTCCACGGTGATGCGGGAGGGGTGAGGGGGGCTACAACACGGAAACAAACGGAAAGAAGCAAACCATCACCCACCACCAGCAGGCAAATGGGAAAAGCGGAAGAAATTACTTCTTGTTCAAACAACTGGGTTTGAGTTAGGAAATCCATGTGTAAATCCATTCCGTTTACAGCCTACGTTCCAGATATCGAGCCCAAGAGATTCTCCCTTCAATGTGCCTTGAAGGGTTTTTTTCGGGGGTGGGGGGGCAAGGACAGGCATACCTTCAATTAAAAACATGAATCTTACCTCTAGTGTTCAACAGTTCCCCCACCCTGGGTATCACAAAACATACCCAAGACCAGCTCACCACTTTGGGGAGGCAGGGGAACAGGTGAATGGAACACAGGGTGAGGCACATCTGCAAAGAATGGGTGAAGGAGGGCAGGAAGGCAGACCAAATGACAATGAACTCTCTTAAGGGTCACAAGGACAGGTCAGACGAAACATCTACAAAGACATAAAAATCATACTAGACGTGAAAAAACAGAGGCGGAGGGGATTATGGGGCCAGGTGCGGGAAAAGAATGTAAAGGAAAAGTAACCGTAACAGCGGGAGTCAGGACTCCAAGATCTCAACTGTGAGACAGGCTTGCAGAAGGGGGACGGGGGCCCAGAGAGGCAGAGGCTACTAGTCAGGCTAGGTGGGAACAGGAGTGTGCGAGTCTTGAATGTTCCACTAGGGAGTCTGCGTTTAAACTTGGGCAAGTTTGTGTGTGTGTTTTATATTAGGCATTTTATTTTATTTTTTAAAGATCTTATTTCTTTGTTCAAGAGAGAGAGCACAAGTGGGAGAGAGGGGCAGAGGGAGAGGGAGA